>JAHZNC010005533.1:0-15086 GCA_027744095.1 Zhuqinia jingwanae | reverse complement strand
TATAGTAGCATCGTTTTCCCAGTCATATAACGCATAAATTATTAATTTGAGTACCCATTCGTTTGATCATCAAGCTTCCGACCATCGAATATCAATGTCTTTTAATTCAGTTTAATTATCAATTTAGCATGCATTAAAGTTTGCAACTTCCACATAAGTAAACTATTTCCAAATCAAAATGACGCGTCAAATATATAGAATATGTTCACGCATTACTATGTTGTATTTGTATGTATCATTTTTCAGTCCTTCCTTTTCCTTGCATAGCATTACTGTCGCACATTCAAAATACATTCTACTGGAATCAGAGGGTAAAAACACACCTAGATTACACATCATTAAATTAATTATGTGGTCTATGAGGTATGCTATATAAGGTGCACGCAATGAAACTTACGAACTAACTCATTATTACTATTGACAATTGAGCTACTCAGCAGGAGTAGTTTTTTAAAACGCAACGCACAACAAAGAAACTGAGTAGAGTTTATGTAATTAATTACCTTCTTTCGTGATATAAAATCCCTGGGTGCATTTATAAATGTGCATTTCTAATGTAACTATACTCCAGCCTGATATTACTAGGAAGTATTTTTAGCACATTTCGCAATAATCTCGTTAGGTGAGGAATTTGCCTCGTACCAGTGACTTTTTCATCTGATATCATTAACCATGCCCATTATTGTTCACACAACTACCTATACAGTATAATTTAATCCCAACGGTGTAAGGATAGTTTTGTGCTTTTGTGATAATATGTGGCATAATTCACCAGTTCCTCAATTTATTCATTCCAGTGTCTCGATGAGCATGCACTGAACTGCACAATTGTGCAGTAACTCAGAAACTGCATAATGAAAACAGTAAACGTATCTACTGAATATGGTGCCAACAAAATGGAAGAACGACTCCATTATAGCCAGCACCTTAACACCAATTTTATCAGAGAAACATTTGTTTCAACCCAGGGCGTTTTTGTATTTGTCACTGCATTTTTTATGGTATTGCTACAGTTTTACTTGAAAAGGTTGAACATGCGAGGTAATAAAGGAAAGGGACACGTAGGGATATGTAGGGAAAGTGGAGTAGAGAGGATATATGGCTTGAATGACATTCATGGGCCAAAGGAATTTCTGCCAATCAAGCTGATTGGAAACCTGCCAAACTTTTTACCTTACACAGGTAAGCGCCCATCACTTGTAGTACATGATTTCTCTGCATATTTGAAAATAACAACAACAACCTTGACGCAAGCATAAACGTATTGGATATTATTATTGTTAGAGTCCCTGAAACGAGTGCTTCGGTGGGACCGAGAGTTTCCAGGTTGGATGAAAATTACCGGAGCAAATCAAACATTTATTGTTTTGCATTCTGCACCACTGATCCAGCAGTTGTTTAAAACCACGGAATTTGGGCATAATACAAAGTCTCCAGTTATTTATGGTACAATGAAGCCCTTCATTACTAACGGAGTGTTGGTGTCCACTGGCAAGTTTTGGCAGACTCAAAGGAAAATCCTGATGAAAAGCCAGAGTTTCCAGTCAATGAAGTCGTACATGGGCATGCTAAACAAACATGGTCAACAATTTGTGCAAGATTTGGGGCAGTTGTTTCAGGATGGGAAACCACATGAAATTAACGGGGCAATCAATGTTGTATTCTTGAAAGTTATAAGTGGTGAGTACTGTGGGAAGTCATGCTGTGTTTAACCATATTTAATAACCGGATAGATTTGGTAGGTGGGAACAAAATCAACTTATATACATCAAAACCCCTCATTCTACCACAGATTTGAAATACTATATTCGCATTTTCATAGTACACAAAAAATATGCAATATACAACATGAGAATATCTTTGCCCATGAAGGTCATGTTTTGACAAGAAACCCCCTAGGTCAAGAAAACCTTCACCCCATCCCATATAACAAGAACTATAACAATTATAATTTAGAATTACAACTACATTCATATTTCGTTGCGACGTTAAACACAAGTTATTTTGGTTTGTTTAGAAATGCTCTTTGGATACGATGGCAAGTCGTCCACAGAACTTGACCAGTATCATCATAACTTTCAAATGTAAGTAAATAAATACATCAGTGAAAAAATTATGAGAGTTCTTGGAAAAATTGGAATGGCAAGCAAATTTAATTCTCATTAAAGTAAACTAACGCATGTATCTCCTTTTTATAAAGATGGAAAGTTGTCGCTCATAAAACGACTTCTTCACCCATGGCTTCTCCTCAACCCAGTGTGGAAACTACATCCCATGTCCAGGCTACATGACAAAGCAGTTGAGGAAATGTTTGATTTTGCAAGAAGAGTAATTTCTTTTATTCAAGCAACCATAACGTGTAACATTTGTTTGGACATTCATTATACATGATAGATATGCAATATATGTACGTTTATTTAGAGAGTTAAAGAACACGAGGAGGAATTAACAGAAGCAGTCAAACTATTGGATTTTCAACCCATAGGTGAAAAACCCAGTAAGTCTGAATTCCGTACAGTTGTGAATGAGCTAATTGATGCGGGTGTGGAGGAAAATCAAATAGTGGATGAAGTTAATACCATGCTCTTTGGGGTAGGTAACGTTGTTTGAAATACCAGTGTTTAAATTTGTTTTCATGCATTCAGAACCCCTCTGTCTTTGTTAACAGGGTCATGAAACCGGCGCAACCACAATTCATTTCTTTTGCTTCCTCATGGCACTTCATCCCGAAATTCAGGAAATGTGTCAATACGAAATAGATGAGCTTTTTGAAGATACATTACTCTGCAAAAATGGCCAGATAACATACGAAGCAGTCCAAAGCAATTTGAAGTACGTGGAACGGTGCCTTTTGGAAGCCCTGCGTCTATTTCCTCCCGTTTTCTTGTTTGCTCGTCAGTTGAAGACCCCCTTGAAAATTGAATTCGAGAACAAGATTTTTATGTTACCAGTTGGTACAAACGTTGCTTGTTCGCCATATGTGGTGCATCGAAATCCGGAATATTTCCCAAAGCCAGATAAATTTGATCCTGATAGATTTCTTGCGGAAGAAGTGGCAAAACGAAATGCGTATTCATTTATCCCCTTCTCAGGAGGTCCGAGAAACTGTCTGGGTATAAAATTCGCAATGGTGGAAATGAAAGTGATGGTAGCTTTTTTACTGCGCAATTTTGTGATGAGTACAACGGATAAAATGGAAGATGTGCCTTTGTTACCTTTTATAACGCTCACACCCGCAAAAGATTACGCTTTTATTTTTAAATCACGGTCAATTTGAAATCTGTATTTTATTCTGCGAGGATTTTTTTTGTAATTTGTAGTAATCAATATTAAGATATTGATATTTAATAATCAATTGATTATTAAATATCAATAGTAATTGTAGTATTCGCTTCACAATCAATACTTTCAATTAAAGCGAACTTAGTCATCTCATAAAGATGACTTTTTTTCGCTTTTCGTCAATTTGAATAAAATCTTAAAATCACGGGATTTTGCACCAGGCTAATATAGTTTTCTACGGTTTATTATTTGCACAAACCCGGACAAAGAGACGTGTAACACTGATCCGCATAAAACGGAATAATGTACAAAACACAGTTTAAGCTTGCAAACAAACTAAAGGACCAGCAACTATATTTATCCATTAGTGCACAAATTTCATATAAAATTAGAAATTTATTGATACGGTGAATAAAGCACATGTGCTAAATGTTACAGATTAATTATTCCATATAATGCATTTTTGTACAAAAATGTGTCTCATGTTATTTTAACAAATTTTAATCTATGAACTTAACATATAGCAGGTCAGGTTAAGTTCACCCGACTAGGTCCAATATCGTTGGCTTCAGTAGGCCCAAAGGCCAAAACAAGTGTAGTAACAGTTTTAATAACAAAGTAAGTACATAATCATGTACATATTCTCACAGTGCCCCAATTAAATATTTTTCATATGAATACCTATCTCTTTTTACATAAAAAACGTTAGCAAAATCCTAATTTATAGCTTCGCTTGACAGCAACTCAGAAGTATCCAATAAACTACTTATAATTTATAATCACTATGAAAACATTAGAATATTATGTTTAATGCAAGTATATAATGTCAGTCTGGCTCGGAAGGATTATAATCCTAAAAATTCAACAATTTTTAACCAAATTGTAGTTACAGAAATCACATTTGTCATTTAGCAACAATTCAGGCACCTAAATAAATGTAACAGAATGAAACATGAAACATTCAAGGTCTCATCGGGAATTTCCAATTTCTTCACTGAAAAACTTCTATAAATAGTATTATTGCATGAAAAAGAGTAATATGCTCAGGGTCATTTCCCTTTTATCTCATGACTAGGATGTAGCTACCTGAATCAAATCTAAATGTGATGATGATTATGGAGAAGGGGACACGCACAGGTGTGAGCAATGGCAATGACATATGTTTTATATTACTAGCGTAGCTTGTTCCTTTGCGGACAAAGAAATATGAATGGACGTTCCTTTACCTTGTCCCTAGGGGTAATCTTACACCAGCATTCATATTTAAGAACAAGACCCTTTAAATTCCAGAGCAAGTTTCACTTTTAGGATACCTTTTTTGTCTTTTCTTCCAAACTCCAATTCATTGTACCTACATACAACCTATGTAAGTGATTTGTGTTACGTAAAACTTCTTTATTTGCATTGGCCTAAATCTGCCACCTTCAATGACACTACGTGACGACAGATCACAACAAAAAATCTTCCTGGCAGCACTCTGCTTGTGATACACTAATTGAAGTGCAGAGGTAAATGAAAGAGAAAGTTATTAATTTTTTGAAGCGAGCCATTCTGATACTTTAACACTTTGAGAAAGATTTGTGAAATGTGAAATCAGGACAAGTTCAAAACTGGATACGATGCAGTCGAGTACGCAACCAAACTAAATCTTTTCCGTTCAACTTGGAATAAACTAACTAATATTTTTTACCATTACCAAATTTATTTGTTCACTCCTTTTTATTTTCGCGAGGAAAAGAAACAAATGGCACAGTTTTTTATTGTTGCTTTGTTTGTATTCACTGTGCTGATCTTCATTTTTGATAGATGGAGGGCAAAAGTGTCTCGGGAGCAAAGTTTCAAGAATGGATTCGAGGTGCATAAAAAAGTGAAAAAGAAAAATGACAAAAAGTGGTTGGATTTAATCCCAGGACCCAAGCCATTTCCGTTCCATTTCATTGGAAATGTGTTTCAGGTGCAGCCTGTGAGCAGTAAGTATAGTAGGCGAACATTAATTCTATATTATTGTTGCATGATATCGACTTTTAGTGTTCATTATTATAACTGTTTGGGTTTCGCTTAATAGAGTCTCGTCGCAAGTTCTTCGAGTGGTGCCGTGAGTTCCCAACTGCCTTCAAATTCATAGGGTTCAACAAGACATTTGTCATTTTGAATTCTCCTCAGCTGGCAAATGTAAGAAATTGTATTATATCAAGTTAAGGAGAATCTTTTAATAGTTGTATTAATAAATGTGCCACATTTCTCTGGCGATTTCAGACGCTACTCAAATCCACCAGTATGGGCCATTTGACAAAATCGTTTATTTACGAATATATGAAGCCATTCATGACGAGTGGTCTCATTCCAGCAAGTGGTTAGCACATTGATATTTTTAACAATTTTGTATATTTTCTCTTCTCCATCCCCCTGAATTATTTGCATCTCGATTATCAAAAATAAAAAGATATTGTTTTACAGGTCACTTTTGGCATCATCACCGAAAAATACTTAATCGTTCCATGAACTACAGCTCGCTCCGAAACTACATGGGTTTACTAAACAATCACAGCAGAAGATTGGTTTCCAAATTGGGTAAGCTTTTCAGTGATGGTCAACCTCACCAGATCAACGTACAGCTCAACTGCACATTTCTTGAAGTGATTTGTGAGTTGCTTACTGGTCCAAACGTCTGCGTCCAAGAGAAGGATGTGATTGAGTATCATCACAACTTTCAGTCTTGGAAAGCAAAAGTGATACAGCGAATGAGCAAACCTTGGCTTCTGTTCCCCTTCATTTGGAAGTTGCATCCATTGTATAAAAAGTATCATCACACGGTAGATAAGTTGAATGAATTTGCTAAGAATGTGATCATGAAACATGAGAAGTACTACGAGGAAAATCGCAACAACAGTAAAAACAATAATAATGAAGGCGATGACGAAGGGGACAAGAAAGTAGAACCATTTGAGAGCATGCTGACCGACCTGCGGAGAGCAAAAGTCTCCGAACAACAAATTTTGGAGGAAGTGAACAGTTTGTTGCTTGCTGTGAGAGAACATTAAAATTATATAACAAGTTTGAAATTTTTGCCAAAGACAACATTTTGTTTAGCTGTTTATTAACAGGGCCACGAAACTGTTGCATCCACAATGCACTTTTTCTGTTTCATGATGGCATTGGAACCTGAATGCCAGGAGGCATGCAGAAGAGAAATCGAAATGGTGTTTAATGACCCAATGCTCTGCTCTACGGAAGATGGAACACTTTCATATGAGGGCTTGGCTGAATTAAAGTATGTAGAGCGCTGCATTATGGAGACGCTGAGACTATTCCCACCAGTTTTTATTTACATGCGTCAACTGGAAAACTCTTTATCTTTAAGTAACTTGTTATAAAAAAATAGTTAAAAATTTACTAATGTTCATATCAGAAAAATGTGTACTTTGCTAACTTTATTTTTTTTGTTTCCTCTAAGAAATCAATGAAAATATGGTAGAACTACCATCTGGTACCAACGTGGTTGTTATTCCTTCTGCCATTCAAATGAACGCAAAGTACTACCCCAGCCCGAAGAAATTTGACCCTGACCGATTTTCGCGAGAAGAGACATTGAAACGGCCCATGGGATCCTACATTCCATTTTCAGCGGGCCCAAGGGGATGTCTGGGAGTCAAGTTTGCCATGTTGGAACTAAAAATGATGGCTGCGTCTGTGCTTCGGCACTTTGAGTTGAGGACCACAGACAAATTGCATGAGATTCCTATCATTCCTTACGTTACTCTTACTCCGAAAAGAGATTATATTTTCACTGTGAAACCACTGGTTGTCTCATCATAACACTACCAATAATGATACAATTATTTAACAGCCTAGTTTATAAAAAGATATTTAATAACTTATTAATTTATTTGATAAACAATGTGGATTTTCCTGTAATTATTTTGTTTGTATTAGTTTGTTAATAAATTTGTATCATTACTAATAATAAAAACACACATTAATTAGACTTTATGATAGTCTTAAAAATCATTTTTTTTAGCATAGACATAGAAATTTGATAGTGTAAAGTGTCAATTTGAAAACTATAAAATTGACCGAATCACCAAAAAATATTTATTGATATATGGCGACTCGCCATAGTCGCCATGCATTTGTCAAGTAGTCCGCTTGTGTTTTAGCTTTGTTAATTTTTTTAAGATCTCAAGACACCCACATTACCACTTGCGTAGTGACCGGACAACTTGAAAGTGCATAGTACATTATAATGCTCTGTTCTCTCTGTTTATCAACACAGCACAGATGTGCGGCTGATTGTTACACAAAGGTGGATATACTGATATTTCCTTAATCAGCCGTTTTCAGTGTTTAAGCAGTTATCAAAATGTTAACGAAGGACACCCAACTGCCAACTTATGAAGAGCTAACTGTTCCTGAGGTTGAGTTAAGTACACCCTTTCTAAGAGCAAGTGCTTTCCATTTGGGAAAGCAATGCGAGGCTGAGAATAATGTAAGGAATGATACATACATACACGGTTATTTGGTTAAAACCAGAAATAAAGTATTACTGTAATTTTAAATGTGGCTTAAGATAGATATATATATAATTTGTAGTGAATGAAATTCCATGCAAAGCTAACAATTTTTGTTTACGTATTTTGGCAGGAATTTATGCTATGCCGTATCGAGGAGAAGGATCCTAGAAAATGTCTGAATGAAGGCAAGGTGGTCACTGCTTGCACGTTGAAATTTTTCCAGGCGGTCAAGAAAAGCTGCGCTGATGAATTTAACAATCTGGCTATGTGTTTACACAAGGGTAGTATCGACATGAAATTTGAACCGTGAGAGCCTAATTCATTGTGAAATATAAAATATATGTATTGCATAAAGGGATAAATGATGGATTTATTTAGACAACATTTTTGGTTTTATTAAAATAGCTGCCGAAAAACGCAAGCTGTATTTGATGGGTGCATGAAAGAAAAACTTGGCATTGATCGAGCACCTTTTGGTTACTTTTGTGAGCCCCGAGTTCATAGCACAGAGCGACCTCGGCCATTGCCAGAAATGCCACCTGTGTACCCGGATGCTCTTGTGGATGTACCTCCAGAATCAATTCCACGTCATCCTCCAACTCACCAGGGACGTCCTTTCGCCTTTTAATTGAGTCAGCTTTTCTTTTGAGACAACATAACATGTTCGTCGTAGTAAAAGGCATCATGAATGTAATCAATTATTATTGTGTATAGAAAGTATAGATGTACTAAAAATGTGCTCCAATTTACGTTAAATACTATACATTTAACTGATAAAAATGTAGATAATGTAAATTACAAAACTAGGGACGGAGCATGGTGGAGCATATGTTGTACATCAACTTTGATGAAATATTTGTAGTCAATCGTATTGTTTAATCTTTTTGTTCAAATTTCTGCCGTTCTTCAACCACGTTCGACAACAAAGTGCGTGCATGTAATTTATAAATAAAAAATAAAATGCTTAGAACGCATTTAAATAAACTTTAATAAGCTGGAATCATATCATCATATCATATTTTACATTTAACAATCTTTTATTTTTCTTTCATAATGTATTCGTAATCATTATCATCATCATCACATCAAAGATATAGTTTTTCAAATTTTTATATAACTAATTAATTAATGAACTGGCGATTTAGATTTTAGGGTACGCGGGCAATAATAATAGTTTGTTCTAGCAATGCACTGGTTAACGAAGAAACGAATTATTTCATGGTATAATTCTTGACAATAATAATAACTAGAAATACGTTATTATTATGCAATAATACACACGGAAACTTTGAACGCAACATAATTCATTAATACATAATATACCTTAGCCTAATACAAAAAAATCAATCTTGTAAGTATCACCATCAATCATCAAAAACCGTAATAATAATATCGACAAGAAACAATTAATTCAAAAACTGGTAAATTAAGTTCACATATCTTATCTTCATTTCTCCGTATAGTAATTAAATTAAATAACGACTTTTATTTTGCGGGCGACGAGTTTCAAAAAATCTTTTAAACGTAAAACATGATCATTTTAGTACCTTTTTCTATAATATTTTTTGAATAATGTTTTCTTGTACTCTCTTTTTTTCTCACGTTACATTTTTCGTTCATGTATGTAGTGTACATTAGCTTTGTTTATTTTTTACTTAATTTTTTATCGTTATTTTATTTAATTATTATTTTTATGAGATCACAGAATTCCAAAAAAACACAAGAATCACATTATTTTCATTTTTTAAATATTGATAATACAAAAACAACAGCACGACGACGACTAATTATAATAGTTATCAACACAAAAAAAAACAACTTGTTATTATAACTAAATTAATTTGTTACTAAATGAAAGACTTTAAAAATTAACTGGCAGAAGAGAGAGAATTTTATATAGTGCAAAATTTAATACAAATACAACAAAGGATCAACGCGTCAAAAAAATGGATTTGGTTTGTAGAATTTTGTTGTGGACTGATTTGCATAGGTGCATCATAAAAAAATTAATACTTTCAACAAAAACATAACTGTAATGAGTATGATTAAAGAGAACCTTCGTTTAGTTGGTAGTTGGAGAATAGTTTATTGGTTAGTTATAGCGTTTGTTTGTTAGCTTTTCTGTTGTAAAGACTTAAAAATTGTTGAGCAAAGAATTTCGACTTTGCAAAAATTGCAATATAAATTGTAGTGATTGCATTTTTGGTTGGTTGAGGAGGAGGAGTTGTGGTCGCCGTGAGATGTCTGGGTGAGGACGGATGCATAAAAATAGCTTTGCTTTGTTTTCGAACTGATAGAAGTAGGCTGTCTATTTCATCTGTTGTCCAAGGTGGATGTCGCGGAGGAATGTTGTGATGTTTGCGAGGATGGATGTAGTGAGTTGGAGGCCACTGTTGTGCTATTAGAGTTGGAGCTTCGTGAAGATGTTGGAATAGGTGGCTTGGGTGAAGTGGCATCCAGAAGATTGTCCCCTGCAATTTCACTCCAACCTTCATCCCTACACAAAGAAACAAATTACTTTGATATATACGATTTATCAACTCGAGAATATGCAAAATTGCATAAAAAATACGAGCACTCACTTCCCATCTTCCGTCATGTGGAAGCCGTATAGCTTTCCACAATACTTTGCCTCATCAATATCTCCATTGAAAACATCCTGAAATTGTTAGTACAAAATGATATTACAATATTAATTTAATTATATTTTTTTGTTTGCGTTGAGCAAGATAGTAAAAGAATGAGAATTCACGAAACTAATTGTATTTTATATATTTTTTAAAACTTTACCGTGCTTAGAAGCTTACTTTAAGGAGTTCGTAAGGAAACACTCCGGCAACTCGGACTGCACATTGAGGTCGCACCACGATTCCAGGAAATTCTGTGTCCTGAAATACAGCAAAAATTTGTTTCTCATACAATTTGCAATCATGCCGTAAATCATAATTTTTGTCTAACTGGTTTAATCATTGGATTCTGGTATGGTTGACTTACCATTGCAATGAAAGTGTAGTTTTTGACAACCTTCCTAATTTTAGCAAACTCATCTAACAAATTGTGCGCCCAAACTTCCTGCACACAAGACGGAGGTGGACCATTTTCTTGCAATGGATTCAGTATCATCTGTCCAATCAATGTTACTGGAACATTGCTTGGAACTTTGCTTGCATTTAAAACTGCACGACCAGTAATAACTACAGACGACTTTTCCTTGGTGGTGGTGCCATTGTTACTGCTTACTACGTTATTGCTGCTGTTTGATGTGCCATTGCTGAGTATTGTGGACTTATGCGAGGTGGCGACGGTGGCATCTTCATCTGCGGACGAATCTGCACCCTTTGGCCGACTAGACGTTGCTGTCGCTGATGTACCACCTGGGGTTTCGTTAATTCCATCTCTAACCATCTTGAGAAACCGTTTCGCCGCAGTCATTTGATCATTATAATCTTCGCAGAGTAGAAGTGCCTGACACGAGTCTCCATTACTCATAATCCCATTGGGATCGATAACAGTTTCAACATTTGCATCCATATCTTCCCCACCGCTGCCGTTATCAGGTACATCTTCATCTACTTCGTTGTTGGCTGCATGACCATTATCCATATGCTCTGATGTTGGCGACACCGCTTCTTCTCTTTCGATTGGCTCAGAGGAAGAAGAAGTTGTTAGAGAAGGACCAATTCCGCTACTGTCACAGCTACTAGTTCTTCCAGAGGATGTTGCGACGGCTTCTCCTAAACTGCCGTTACTAGTTGAAGTTTGGCAGGATGAATTTGTATCACTTGGACGATCCCCCTGAACTTGATGATGATCCACATGCGCGTTCAATTTCGATGCTCCGTTTTCAATCATTTGCTCTGGCTCTTCCTCTTCCAACTCAACTATTTGTTTAATAATTTGGTTGTTGTTGTTCCCACCCCTTGCGTTGTTACCATCTTCATCTCCAGCGACGTCATTATTACTGTTCGAATTCCTTTCATGCGTAAGCTGCGCTAATGATGCTAAGGTGGGTACCTCTCTCCGCTTCATCTTTTCCGGCGAATTGTGCTGTTTCTGTTCCTCACCAGTGCAGTTGTTGTCGCCGTGTGGCTTGATTACGTAATCGTCAATGTCATCATCCTCCTGTTTACGTTCCGAATCCATGAGCTGCTACAAGTAATAAACGTTACAAATAAAACGTAACCGGAGTTAACTTTTTAAATGTTAGCCAGCTCTTAAACTCTTTATTAAATGTCATGAAAACGAACAGACCTGTCCCATCATGACCATATCTTGCACAAAAGCAGGAGCTGGTAATGATGGCAGCGGAGATGATCACGGTGGCTCCAATGAAATTATCTTGATGTTGTTCCTTATACCCTTCCTGATCCCGAAATCGAACACCTCCGTCGCGACTATATAAAATTAAGTATTTTAAAACATTAATTTAAAGAGGAAAGATAACTAGTTCAACAATGCTGTGCATTCGTCTCTGACTGATCGATCAATCAATTCTGCTTATTCTTACGACTTACCACTCCAAATCAGACCAGGTGTAAACGGTCATTGACTTCGATACGGTTATAAAACTAAAAACAAAACCTCAAGCCGAGGATAAAACTTAGTGCGTGAACCTAATTTTTTACTCCTAGCAAAGGTTTATCAGACCAGGTGTAAACGGTCATTGACTTCGATACGGTTATAAAACTAAAAACAAAACCTCAAGCCGAGGATAAAACTTAGTGCGTGAACCTAATTTTTACTCCTAGCAAAGGTTTGCAAAACTACCACAACTGTGACCTTTTAAAATAAACTTATAGTAGATATATTGTTTCAAAGCGATTCAATGAATAAGAATGCGACTTTATATTATTTATGTGCTCTTGTAATATCTGATTTTCTATGTATAAAAAATTGACGTAATTTTAAGTAGATTTAATTAATGCATTTTGTCGTTGTACTGGTTGAAAATAAAACAAGTGAAATGATTGATGATGATAACGATGATGACGACGAAGACTCTTTCTCTAGTAATTATTGATATATTTTGACTGAGATAATATTTATCTTCTTAAGATGATACACTAAAACACTGAAACTTCTAAATTCCTAAATATATACATAATATATTATAACGATTTGAATTGTTTAAAAAGCTTAAATCCTAAATTTACAAGAAGAATATTACGTAAAGAAAGCAAACAGGGTCCTCCGCAGACATGCGTTTATAAAACGTCAAAATAAATGGCCCAACTGTTACTACAAAGTACAATAAATCAATTGATTGGAATTTCTTGGCTTGACGATGAGGATTACTGAACTTTTACGTTTGTTGTTGACCTCATCCCCATACTATCATACCATCACACACAGCAGCTTTTTCCTAACCTAATCCTAATTGTGTTAATGTTTTACTTTAAAAAAAAGATACAGACAGAAAGAGATGGAAATAATATTATTTTTTTTGAAAAAAACAAAAAGGAAAAGGTTGATGTGTGATGTCTCTGCTGTTATTAAATGAACAAGATCAAAATTGGTGGTGGTGGTGCGGTGGTAGTAAAAAAACAAAGCATGATGACTATATGACGGATGGACAATATTGAATAAATTTAGGTAGTTATGTAGTGTGTATATATATATCTATGTAATATAGTAATATGTACATCATAAGCTAGATAGGGAGAGAGATTTCCTTTATCTGTGAGTGAACTGCTAAAAGAATGAATAGAAAACTATACAAAAAAGGTTTAAATTTTTTTTTTATCGGAGATGTTCACACAAATGAAGAAAGAACCAACACGGTGGTAGCAGGAAAGTACGTACGGTTTTAAGGTAAAGGTGAATAGGCATGGTGTGCAATGCACACTGTGCATTGTAATAATGATACAAATACAAAACTCTGTGTATATGCATACATATATGGTAAGTAGTATTTATATAATATTTAGGGTTATGTATGTATGTTATGCTCATTGTATTTACATCTATATATATTTGCCAATACGTGTTATGTGCTAAAACACGGTACAGGTACATCATTCCTTGCAGAGATGGGCATTTATTGCAAAAAGAATTATAATTATAACAGGCTAAATTTGACCAAATGTGGTAATAGCAACTGATTTTGAATTCTTAACAATCTGTAACCTAAACTGGACAAATTATACGTATATCAGAAAGAAAAAAAAATCTTCAGACGCGGCTAAACAAAGGCAACATGACTCGAACAAGTAGAGGAAACTTTCTTTAGGAATGGATATAGAGTAAAACAAAATTTGCTGAGGTGTGTGTCCGAATTCAATTTCGCCGAAAAGGTCGTAACTGGGAACCCATTTCAGAAGTTGAAAATCAAATCGGTATTAATCCTAATATTGTCCAACTCCTACCTAACATTTGTAGTGTCACATCATATTTCAAGAAGTTTGATACAACGCGTATTTGATCCCATGCTCGTATGCAAGGTGCCATCGTCAAGAAAATAGTGATTACTAACTACAAAAAAATTAGCTTTTGAACGAAACCAATTATCTTTAATCAGCATTGACTTCTTTTCGCTTCATATAAAGATCAAAGTACACAGAATTTCATATTACGAACATTTTGGAACGAGAATAAAAAAAACAATATTTCAACTGACTAAAATGCACTCGCGGGGCGAGGTGCATTTACCATACATATAAACGAGTTCAAATTTTTGTTCAACTAATTTTCTATGAGGATCGCGACGAATCATCGCTGCGTGGTCGATTTAAACGCTTTGACTGTCTCCAACAATGGGCACGGGTACTAAAAGGTGGAAACGACACAACCAAGTCATGTAGTTTTCCTTCGTTTTAATTTTAAAAAAATACATACAACTCAATACAACTTGAATGAATTCCATATAAAATTTATATCTTTATAAAGATCGCCTAAACAAGTGCCCATCTCAGCATGGCCATGATGTTAATTTTTTACTGTGTGGGTAAACGCAAATCTACATATTCGGTTGAAGTAGCAATAATATTTATCATATTATCATCAATATCAATAACTTCTACTAACTGCTTATTAACAGCTGTAATATACAGTACATGATATAATTTATTTAGTGAATACGTAAACGTAAAACAATGGGATGTAAATATACATGTATAGCTATAGGTAATAATAGGTATATACGTGTACCGTATTAATCAGAGTTTCATTGCATGACATGCATGCACGGCACAAAAAGGTCTACGCATATTTACATATTTCGGTGGATAGCCAGTTTAATTGGTATACCTATGTATATTAATACCTATATAGTTAACGGAATATGGAATACCTTAC
>JAHZNC010005532.1:0-18896 GCA_027744095.1 Zhuqinia jingwanae | reverse complement strand
AAAGAAAGACCGAAGGAACCGTACACCTCCACCAAGGTTTTCACGACCAGGGGTAGGCAAACATTTAATGTCTCATTTAGCCTGTGCGCATGCATTCTTGTTATTAATCGAGTGATCAATGTTTTTATTTTTTCTAATTCCAGGACCGTCAACAACAAAATCAACAGCAACAAAACCGCAAGTAAATCGGTTTGTATTATAGCTTTGTTTAAAATTTTATGTAAACATTTTTTTAAATAAAGCTATATATTGTTGTGTAAAGTTGGTCTATGAATAGTTATTTATTATTAGTATGTTGAATGTGCATTGTAGGTCATACTTGTACTATACACATCTGTGTATGATGTATATTTAATCATTTTCATTCGAATATTAAACACTGGTCACCATAATTCCTTTTTGTCCGCATATTTCTTATATACAAACCAATTACACATACAAATTCATACGTTAAAAGTCGAATGCTTTCTCGATTCTGTTTTCTCTCGTCCTGGACAATGGGTGGCAATATCTGTGACCCTATCCACCTGCATCCCCCCTTTACATGCACTTTGCATTACCATAACGAAACAATCCTTGTCTGTTGTAAACTTTATTGATCCAGCCAACGTTGGAGTTGGAGCATGTTCAAGTGATTGGGATCAATGAAATGCAGCAAATGAGTCATCGAGTTTATGTTAAATCGATAAACCAAAAACCAAACCACTAACGCCAACGATAACAAAAGTGTACATGTCGAAGAACGAGTCCTTCAGAGAACAGTAGATTTATTTTGCCAAGTTAATTATTCATATTTTAATTACCGGGCAGTGTACACCAGAAAAAAAGCTACTTGAAACTTTGCTTTCCTACCGGTGAGGTTGATAACAGGTTACGTCATTACTGTTAAAATGGTGGACACGAAACAGCTCACTACCATGTTAAAACAGTTGGGATGGGGGTCAGGCTTCAGACTACCTATTTCTAACAGTGAAAATCGCAAGCTAGAACAATTGGTAAATCACTATTCATAATTGTGTTTAAATATCAATGCTGAGCTATATATTTTTATATTTTGTGTGTAACCCTCGCAGCTTGAAAAGAAGCAGTCCAAATTGGTTGCCCTAAGTTTGGAGGCGCAAGAGTTGTCTCTAATAGTCGACAATTCCAAATCGCATATGAAGAATTTACATTCCAAGATCAAACATGCCAAGGTATTTTCATAATTCTTCCATATTCATTATATTGGAAAGCGGGTTTCCATCAAAAACTATATGAAAAGTCTGTGCTCAATAATGAACTTAAATTGTAGGATGTGGAAGCAGCTAAACGAGGTCAATTGGAAAAGGAAATGCGATTTTACTCATTGGCAGAGCGAGATCATGCGAAAACGGAACTTGACTCTAGGAACATGGAGAAGCGCCTGAAAGCCATTAAGGAGAGGAATAGAATCCTGGAAGAGAATGTAATAAATCGCAAAGATTCCTTGGGAGAACTTGTGGATGTTATCAACTTTGACAAGAAAGCGATAACTGCCTATGAAGAAAAGTTTACAAAGGAAGATGTTTATTTGAAACTAATCGAGGACTTTGCAGATACTGATAATGAAAAGCTCAAGGTATATTATATTTATGTGACATGCATGACCGTATTATGCAAACTCCACAAATATTATCTTTATGTATTTCATACTCAAAAGAATATTTTTTTCCCTAGAAATGTCGAGATGAATATCAGCAACTTGGGGAGAAAGGAGCCAACTCAAGACGCCTCCTGGACCAAACGATTTCAGACTCGGCTATTATGGAAGGTGAATTAGAAGAGCTGGCTAAGCGATTTAGAAAGGCTCACTCAGAGAGGAATCAGTTTATAGAGAATTGGAAGAAAACACTGGAAGTGCTGGAGAATCGTGACGAGGAAATAATGGATTTGAGCAATGTAGCGTGATAATACATAATAATATATATTATGTAGACAGTAAAAATGGTATATTTAACATATTGAGTTTTCAACTAAATCCTTGGTGTGCTTTACTGATTCACAGGAATATCATGTAGTAGCATTAGACATGAAGAAAAAATTAGGCATGTTGGAAAGACAAGAAGCTTTTTATAACAACATTCAGATTCAGTCAAAATGCTATGCAAACGAGCTTAATCAGCTTGAACGTTCAATGGCCGTACAGCATAGAAGGAAGAATGAGACTGAATCCCAAATTAATGAAAATTCGGATGCAGTGTCAGAACTGACTAACTTTATTACGATCACGGATAAAGAGTTAAAAAAGACGCAAACTGAGCTAAAAGAAATGCATGATGATACTAGTGGATGGAAAGAGAAAATAATCAACTTGAAAGAAGATGTGGAAAGCCTCAAGGCAAAGTATGACGTAGTGTCAATGGAGCATTTAACGTCTACTGAGCAAACCAACCAGTTACAAGAGTTTCTGGAGAAAGAAGCAAAGAAATTGGAAAGTCTCACCAAGGAGGTAGCAAAGCAAACTGATTGGAAGTCGCAAAGGGAGAAACAAGCAAAAGACATCAGTCAACAAATTTTAGTGTCGGAATCAGAAGCAAGAAACCTGAAAACTTCAATTTGTCGTACCAGAAAACAGTGTACCGAGACAAGCGATATGGTAATTATGAACTATAAGAACAAATAATAATAGTAACGTGATGATGAAGATATACATGAATTGAGTTTAACCGTGATTATAAAGCTCGAGTTATGCAATTTGTAGCTTTTCAAGACTAACACTGTGATGTACAAGCTGAACCTCAAGGCAATGAACCTTACGTATAAAGTTCGTGGTCTGGAAAATCCACAGAGTTTTTACAGTAATGCGGATTACGCGGACACACAAAGGGAAATTAATCAGTTAAATGCATCTTGTGAGGAACAGTCACGGGCTCAAACCCTTGTCAAAGCTCAGATTGCACATTGTGAGCATGTTATCTTCGCATGTCAAAGAGAGATACAGAAAGAGGATGATCAGAACAAGGAATTTCAAGTTAAAAACAAAAAACTCAAAACGGAAATCAAAGGAATCGCGAAAGAGGAGGAAATTTCTCTCCAAAATATAAAGGAGTTGGGTGTCAGCAATTCATTGCTTCAAGTACAATTGTATAGATTGGTTCAGTCCGTTAAAAGTTATGAATCAAAATTGTTTACTTTGGAGCAAGAGAGACTAACAATAGAAATGGTAGGTATATTTATTTGAATTCTTGCACATTTTATGTGTTCTCAGATATGATTCAGATTAAACTGTAAATCCCATATTATGTGCAGGCAGTGAAAGAACGTAAAAAGGATATTGAAATTTACACTGCTCTGATGTTGAATAAAAAGCATTCTTTGCAAGATGAGTCACAAAAGTTGAAAATTAAATGTCACGATGTCTCTAACGATGTGCAAGCAAGAAAATGTAAATACGAAATGGTCATGCGACAAATGTGGAAAGGGCTTGAAGACAGTGATCGGGAGACTGGTGAGGCAGGAGGCACTCAATCCGAGGCATACTTTATCATAAAAATAGCTCAGGAAAGGGAACATTACCGACAGTAAGTTATTTTTTTGGGAAATGAATAATGGTCATATTGTCATATGTGATAATAACATAACATAATAACATGTTTTGATGTAGAGAGGGGGATAAGTGGGATGAGCGAGTGAAAGAAGCTGAAAAAGTAGTTGAGGGTCTGCAGAACACATTGGCTCTGATGATGGGTACAAATGAGGCCTTCAAAGACAGTCTCAAGCCAGTTACCGACGCCAGTAAGTACCATGCGCACGATGAGTTAATATACAAAATTCGTTATAAAACTATTAAATGGTTGAATTGCATTTTATTGCATTGCATTACACGCACATTTTTTAAAACAAATGTGTAGCTGACGAAGGAAGAGGTCTGAAAGAGCTAAAGCAGAAAGAACTGGAAGCTGCGCGCCAACTTAAATGTCTTAACGATGAACGTGACAAGCTGTCCAAAAAAATGAGGGGGATGCAGAGCAAATTAGATGAACTTATATCCTTCAAGTATGATTATGAGCATCAGCTTATGGAGAAGCAGTATGAATTTCAAGGTGTCATAATTGAAATTAATGGACAAAAAGAAAAAATACAGCGCGCCACACAGCAAGCAAACAAACTTGTCAGAGAGCTATCAAAACTGGAAACGCTGGACGCAGAATTACTTCAGAATGACTTGAGGTTACGGGTCACAAAGGAAAAATATGAAGTGAGCAAAATCAGAACTATTCAAGAACTCAAATAATAATGGCAACATGTTTATTCTGAATTTATATTTGTTTGCACTTTTTTTTAATCTCATAGTATGCGGTATTGACTTTAGAAAAATTGTTGCATACAAATCCAAGTCTGATTGCAGATACAATCGAATTCTTGCACGAAAAGGGTCTGGAAGGGCTTGCTGGAAAAATTACACGAAAAATGATTTCCCCATCATCAGCCTCAACGCCTTATCAGTCTGGTAGATCAACACCATTCACTTCTCGGAGTGTCGTAGGAAAACGTGATAGTAAAAATTCCACAAGGGGTCTAGCTAGAGCAAGTCAGGGAGGTGAAGGACGACAAAGCCAATTTTTGGGAAAACGTGCAACTAAAAAGTCAATCGTATTTGATGATCTTACTTCCGCCCCACCAACCATGCGAATGCTGCAAAATATAAGACAAGGGTTGGGGGCCAATATAAAATCTGCAACTGGTTAAAGCTGCGCCACGTCATACCACCACTTCCTCCCATAAAGCAGATGTAGCCGGTGCCGGTGGCGGCATATCTTTTGGTGAACTGCGAAAGGCTCTGCAAGATGCAGTTGATGAACAACAAAAGGAGCTTCATGAGAGCCCCATATCAAAGATTTCAAGTGGTCATCAAAGTAAAACGAGTGGATCAAATGAAAGCGTAGGGTCTGTAGCTGATGTTATTGAGTTGGTGGACAACAAGTAGGAGCTCATACGATATGTACACACATATATGTAAATTTTATTAACTGATAACATAAATGTTTAATGACAAATAATGTTCTTTTCAGATCAAAATTTGACCAACCATCTCGTCATGATCTTTGAACATGAAGATGAAATCAAACTGGAGATTATGAGATTTAGAAAAAGAATAATATTTTTAGAATTAGTGGTTCCGGTAAATAGTACCCAGTGCATGCATAGGTAAAGTATAACTTATAAGTTTAATAGGAGAGCATATATATTACTATAAGTCCCTTTTCACGAGTGTAGCTTTATTTGTAAAGTGTACTGGCATTTCAAAATGAACTGTATGCATATAGGTATGTATGATTGTTTTTTTAAAAATCATCTAACGTATACATTGAATAGTGAACAATACAAATTTCACACTACAATAAACAAAAAGTTTTATTTTTCATTATTATTCACGTACATCAAGGCAAATAAACAAAATCAACAACAAAAACAAACAAATTGCTTACATATTTTCCTTTTTTACTTTTTAAAAATTCTGTGATTTTAGCGTTAAAAAAATATTTGACCTAGTTATGAGATCACCTTTTATATGAACGTGACATTACTGCATTGTAACTTTGGTTCACTAAATTACATCTTGCATGCCAAATTAACGGTTTATATTTGGGATTGAAAACCAACGTCTCGCGTCGCCCCATACTTGGCTAAAGTCACGTTTGGTTTTGAACTCTTCCACTGCAAAAATGGATTCTTCGTGCACCTTGTTCTTCCAGTACTCCAGAATGAATTCCGACCCCCTTTCACCAATCATTATAGTGGGTGCATGTGTGTTAGCCGTAGTGACAAAAGGAATCACACTGGAATCTATAACTCGCAGGTGATTAGCGCCAAAAACCCGAAGCTCAGAATCTACCACAGCATGCGGGGAATTTTTTGGCCCAATGCTTGCAGTTCCACAGTAATGGTGAAAAGATAAGGTAAAGTGTCTGGCTAGACACTCCCAATACGAAATTGTCCTAAAACTCTCGTGCTTGCATGTCGGGAATGAAACTGGAGATAAAGTTGCTCCAATTTTTGAAAAGATTGGTGAATTTTCTGCGATGTATAATGCACGCTGAATGGCTGTAACAAAACCATTATGCAAATTTGTAAATCAATTCAATCGCATTTTTTAATAGACAAACTTAGAAATGTGTATTTTTATACCGTCCACGGTTACAGCGATATCTTCATTTCCAGAATCTTCATAATATTTAGGATCTATGATGGGGTCGTCAGTAAAATCAGTTGATCTCAGTTTTACTGTTCCTCTTGATTTTGGACGACTATAGTTGATGATGAGGAAGAAGGCATCGCGGCCAATTACAGGTTTGAAAAATTCGGTTAGAACATCCAAACGAATATTGAATCCTCTGGAAAGGCCTTCAGCTAGGCCAGCACTCACGCCAAGCGGTGAAAAACCAACCTGAACGTCTGGCCATTCACTTTCTCCCGACATGACGGCGAGCGAGGAAGCCCAAAAAGCATTTGCAACGGGAAATGGAAGGGAAAGTGGGCCTGTCCCATTGTAAAGGAATTGAAGAGCTGAGTAGTAGCTTACGTCTCGTTCAAATATGTACGATAGAGGTTTGTCGATTAAAATTGGCCCAACTAGAGTACCAACGTGATCCTGAAGCGAGTTACCTACCGGGAGGTTCAGTCGAACTGGAATCTACAATAATGGCAATGAAATATCTTTAACCAGTAAGATGGAACATGCCTATACATACCCAGTTGTCTTTGTGTTTAGCAGTTACCTTAAGTGACTTCAAGTGACTTTTCGGACCAATCCCACTTTGTAAAAGTATTTTAGGGGTATTTATCGCTCCACTGCTGATAATTATTTCTTTTGAAGCTTTCACTGTTCCAATTTTACCAAACCTGTCATTAATAAAATCACGGGATTAGAAATTAGAAATAGTAATTTATTAAACCGAGCTTTCGAAGAGTACTCTCTCCTTCATCAGGGCAATAATGATAGTAAAAATTGTGAGCACAAACCTTTCATAACGTACACCATATGCATCAGTGGAACCAGGATGAAAAAGTACTTGAATCACTTGGGTATGTTTCCAAATTCGTAACGTTGGGCGTTCAAGAATTGGCTCAATGAAAGATGTATAAGCCGATGAGCGCCTGGAATTCTTTTGATTGTAAACTGCAACATTTGCTGCGGCTAAACAAAGTTAAAAATGAGGTTCATACTGTAATTTTTATAAATGAGTGTCATGATTGCATATAATCGCGGCATATTATCTTACAGTAATAGAATGGGGCATTTTGATCACGAATTTTAACTTTAGCCCACTTTACTGCCTCAAGAAAGTATTGGAGCAAGGGAACGTGTATGGGTTTCATCACAGGAAGCTCGCCTCCAGTTGAATGGAACTTGTCTAAAATTTCAGTTGGCATTAATTATTGATTTCGAAATTACTTCCAGTTACTTCACACATCCCCAGATAATTATCAAATTACCATTTATCGGGGTTTTTAAAGTTGTGTGCTTTTCGCACTCAAAGCAGTAATTTTCAGATCTCAAAAAGTATGGTAGCACATTCTTGTACTTCCAACGCTTATCTTTTGTATAATATGCCCAAGAATCATAATCATAAGGATGCCCGCGTAGATAGACCATTGAGTTTAAAATTCCGCTACCTTTAATTTAATTAATAGAATTATTTAATAGAATTTAATTTAAATACAACAATCCTTTTAGCCAAAAAAAATGAATATTCCTACCTCCAAGACCAAGTCCCTGATTCCAGATGCTTTGCTTATTTTGGCAAAAAGATAAACCCATTAATATACACACATACATATTTACACATACATAAATGCGTTGCATGATTGCATGTCATCAAATACTTCTACTTACGCGATGGTTGCATGCAAAACATGACGAGTTTTGAGGTGTCGTTAAGAACATGTAATCAGTTTCCGGTCGGGATAAAAGTGTCGTATCCAATCCAGGTACAAAAGTTAAAGGATTCGGACTTCCTCCCCGTTCAATCAACAAAACTTTATAATGTCGAGACAATCTATTCGCTACTACACAACCAGATGCTCCGCCACCTTTTTAACCATACATAAATTATATGTAAACTGAAACCAGACAATTATTGGTAGCACTTTAAAATATGAATAAAATAAAATTCAGAGGACATACCAACAATAATAAAATCAAACTCCTCCTTGACTGAATGACGGCGTTTAAAGTCATGTTCTTGTTTTTTGTATTCAGCCAAACGATCGGCATGTAGGAAAAGGGTGAGTAATATTGGAAGAACATTGGTGACACCCAAGTAAATGGGAACAAAATTCCCAACTCCAACAAACTTATGAATCCCTAACCCAACCCCAAGTGTCAATATGATAACATCCATTTTGATCGGCGTAAACCCGGCATTTTATATACATATAATGAATGGTAGCACTATATCACTCTTAATTTAAAGTGGAAATTAATTTAACAAATAAAATGCCTACCACAAAACAAATCCATTTTCACATTATTAATATTCTTTTCAATTGCAGAGACTTTACAGTTATGCTGGTTTCAAAACGAAAAGTGAACTGAAACTGACTACTATGTATTGCCCATTGCTTGTTTTCGAGTTTATGTTATTTATTCATATAATATTTACTGACTGGTCTACATACGATGAGATTATTTTTTACTTACACTTGTTATAGTATGCCACTGAGGTGTAAAGAAACATTTTTTGTATATTTAAAATAAAGTGAAATATGATTTCCTAAATTGCTCATGTCTGTGATGATGAGCAAGCCAACATACATTTCCACTTCTCATACTTTAATACCACACCGTAAGCATATATGCAAGCAGCATACCTAATGGGTGTTGTTGCGATTTTCATCTGAAAATATCAGAAAATTGCACGGATGGCAGGTGAAGTATTTAGTTGTTGTGTGAAGGGCGCTGAACAAGAAAGCACCACAACAGCAATAAAGTTTTGCAGGATGTGCTGCTACCTAAGCCGTTTTATGAAATTACTTTTATATCTTCATAAGTCACATCAAACATGTTTACATTGTACAAGGCAATTATCTTTTATAAATGGGTACTAGAGTAATCCGCCGTACATTTCTCATGCGGTTTGATATTAGTAATTTGTTGCCCACATTTACATTAGCTGTTGTACGGTGTGCACCCCGTATTTCACGCGTGATAGGTTTTTTGCCTCGTTGTAAAATGATTAATTTCTCAGGAAAAGCCTAGCTGAAATCTAGAATGAGCTTTGTAGCTTACAACCTTCAATTAGCGTAATGTGAGTAATAAAAGTGCATCTACCTGTTTCTAAAGCGGTATGACTTCTTCCTCTCACATTTGAAATGCCAATAATTGTAAATTAGGTCAGGCTACTAGCAATGAATAAAAAAATATACATGCATGTATGTCCGTATTTATATTAACGAGGGCACTGCCGTATTTTATAGTGCCAGACAAAAATGAAATGAAGATTTCAATATTAGAGAAGCAGTGTGTGTACCTGATAACCTGTAAAATCTTCTCTTTTTTCATGTGTTTCAAAAGAATTATCCTAGATCATGGTCTTGTATCTCGCTGATTATCTAATGTTAATGTAGGTAGTTACATATGTTCATCTAATCTCATCTTATGCTTCTCTTCATCTTCGTCTAAACACAAACATTATGCTTTATTACTTTTTTACATCCAAAAACATAAGGAATACATAATACACATATTAGCTTGACAATGTCATCGTGCACACATATTATTTCACGGTGATTACTTTGGGATGTAGACTCAATACAAGCTTTTACACACATTGACGGCTTAAATTGAAGTGTGTTATGACTTTATGACTCATGACTTTTGATAACTTTATATTAATGTCCATTTTTTGTCATACTCATAAAGCATGAACTGACTTTCTCTCTAACAATAATTATTGCTGTTTTCGTAAACGGTTTTCACATGTTTGCGGGATTGTTTGGTTACGGGTTTTGCTCAAGAAGACAGAAGAAAAAATATGCTTCAAAACAATTTCTAAGAGATTGATTGCTTTTTGCTTTGCTGTTTTCGTACACGGTTTTCACATGTTTGCGGGATTGTTTGGTTACGGGTTTTGCTCAAGAAGACAGAAGAAAAAATATGCTTCAAAACAATTTCTAAGAGATTGATTGCTTTTTGCGTAATCACGATGAACCCGTAATTCTCATATAACTGAGTAATCTGTATATCAATAGCACGTAGCTAACCAGCCAAATTTTTGCAGACTGCCGATGACTGCTTGGGTGAGAGCTGTAATGATCTGACGTAACGTTATAAGGAGAAAAAGCGGGTCGTTTTTTGTTCAATTAAAAATTCATGGTAAAACTTTCAAGTAAAAAAAATGGAATCATTGCCCTACTGAAAATTATTGTGAGTTTAAATGTAGCGTCATCATAATCAAATTTTTAAATATTATTTTTCAATTCGAGTGGTTTTGATATAAACGTGTACGTGGTTTTGTACTTGTAGTTTTTTACGGGGCTTCAGAGTGGATTAGGTTAATTATTTAATGTGAAGGGGATTTAGAGCTCTAATGCTCATGTTATTTTTTTACTTTGGGAAAATTTGGGAAATAAAGTTTGATTTTGAATTTTAAACACAATTCATACAAAATTGTTGCCTATTATTAAAATACATGAGTGTGAAACAAATATGTGCTTCAATTCACACAAATGATCTCAATTTTACTAATTTATCACCCCAATTATGTTTAACTTTTATCACACAGGTACATGTCGAATTTTTGACCATTTCATCAATTTGCAATGCTATTAATACCTTTGCCCCATGTGACGCTTCATTATCATTTTTATAAACACCGGACCGTTCACCGACTCAATTTTTATTGTTCGACATTGACATCTGAATTATTATAAGGGCATTTGACAAAACACCTGCTACAATCTGTTAAAAAAAGTAGTATTTTTTCGGTACAGAAAATGAAATGATTATTTCAAAACCAAATTTTTAAGAATAATTGACTGTGATAAATGACTTACTGAAACGAATGCAGGTAATGAGAGTTGAAAAAATCCATGAGCGTACAAAGCATATCGATTTAAACTCAATTCGAATACAATGATTCGTCGTTGTAACGAGCCTCCACTGGTCAAAGACCAGTGCCGCTTCTCTTCATAATGCATCCATTCTTTCAATTTTGATAGCTAAAAAAATACAGTTTTGCAAATTCAAAATTGTGCACACTTTTTATTGCTAAAAAATAATTATCACAAGCACACGCTTGGCACATCTATACAGATACCTCACAAACCGCCCACGATGAAATTGCTAAAAGGAGAAAAGCATATATCAGACCAAATTTGAATATCCATTCAATGGGAATGTTAGGACTGGTGTACGAAAAAACCACATGAAAAGCGAAATTAGGAAATTCGCCCATTATCGCAAAGAAGAGCAGCCAACCAAATATCTTGTTAATCAGTCGGTAGGTGTGTCGCACAATAACATAGCTCGAAAGTATCTAATGAGTGATCAAATGAATGGATAAGAAATATTAAGAAATGAAGAAAACCTTTAATTCGCTAATTTTGATGTGAATTATTATTATTATGGTCGCGATTAATCTAAATCACACATTTTTTGATGATGGTTTCCAGTAATCTTTGGTGACCTCTAATGACCTTGTGAAATGTGAAGCGATAGACTTGATGGTAAAAGCGACTACCACGCCCAGTCCATAAATGAAAACCCCACAGAATTTCTGCATGTATGCACTGGCAATAATGATATTGAGAAGTATGTTGAAGAATTGTGCAGGAATGGATGATGATTTCAAGACTTCATGGAGGTTAGGCACGATGGTTTCATCGATTAATTGGTAAAAACCTGATCTTTCAAGTTGAATTAATGGAATCCCAGCAAATATTATATCTAGTATGCCAGTACTCTTTATACCCGCAGCCAAGGTCAGTAGTCCAAAAAATTGGCCAATTCGCTTAAATGAAAAGATAGTTCCACTCGTTCCACTCACTCCATTGTCAGGGGTTGCATATCCAGTTGGGATTGCAAGATGTGTATTTGTGTTTTCAAAGGAATCAGATACTGCATTGACACTTGAGAGGGAAGGTGAACTGTACAACATGAATAAATTAAGAAGATCCTTGATGTCTTCCCGGTAATATGCAGTGGTAATAAGATATACAAAGAAATCTATAAGGTGGCCAACTCCTCCGAGTATAAGTAGAACTTGAATTGGATCTCTAGACTTCCTACCAATGATATGATGTATCAGCTCTCCATGATGATGAATCAAGCTGATGGTCCATAAAAACCCGTACAGTGCCTACACAATATAAGATAGAAAAGTTAATATATAATAAAAATGCTAGTGACCAACGTGGCTATGAAGTATGTACCTTTTGAAAAACGTTTGACTTTGTTTCATACTGATAGTTATTTCGATTGTAAACAAGTCGGTATGGAACAAGGCAAGTGAAAAAACATAATTGGATGTACGAGGCAAGTAATTCATGAATATTTTTGGGAAAGGGAGTTATAAGTTGAGAGCGGGATACTGACAAAATTTTAGAAGTGAAGTCGTAAAGCCCTTTTTGCTTGGTCTGCTTTCTAGCCATTTTAGTTGGGAAAAAAGTGAGTCAGTACAATTTCCTAAAATAACATTAGACATTGGGGTATGTTGAGATTGCGATTACACCCGCATTTGGGATATTGCTTCATATTATGCTTTGCATTTGAACTGAGCAAAATAACTGTACTGCACTGCACTTTGACTGACTGGCCATTGAAAAATGTAATTTAATTCAATTACGATATGTCAATTCCAATAATTTTATTATTTTCACAATCCATGTCCATGTTTACACAATTCACGAATGGTATTGTTCAAGAGCATGAGGATGGAATTTTTTATTCCACCACCACAGCTCTACTTTTGATTCCATTCCTTCGTAATAAGATTATAGCCCAAAGAACTTTACTATGTAGTACATAGGGGGGCGTCGAGTAAAACTTTATTTTATCAGTATTCAGTATGTACCACCAGTGAAATAAAAAAGATTGACAAAGGTTGTCCAGGGCACTTTTTGTGTTCTATTTCTGTATCTAATAACGAATTTAACTATACCACCTGAATAAAAGGTTTATGATTAATTCTTCTTCTTTTTTGTACCCGAACAAAATTTATCGTGCATTGCACATTTTATACAGCAACATTTGCAAAATGCCTGTTTTCATACAAAACGAGCATGAAGTTACACAACATGAAGATGACACTGGCTCATATGATAACAGTCATGTCGTGGAGTGCGGCACTCGTGTATTAGAACTTATCGAGAAACATAAAAAAGAAGTTCAGTACGTCAAACAACAGGTTACACAGCCCTCTTGGAATATTACGCGTATTGGAATTATTTGCTATTATATCATTGAATGTAATATTTTCTTTAAGATCACGAATGGCCAGTAATGAATATGGGTTCAAAGTTATGTTGGAGAAGAACAGGAAGAATGAATATCAAGATCGTGGTGCTGCTAGGGAAAAAGAACGACCAGGAGTGTCTAGACGTAGTAAAGGATCTTCCTCTGACAATTCAAAGATTGTTCAACTATACAATGATTATCTCAAAAGCGATACCAAGCAGAAGAATACAAATTATCAAGCAGTTAAAACACCAGTCGGCACTGCAGGTGGCTCGGCAAAAAATCAAATCTCAGAAACAGCCCCCACAACTGCGACATCTGATGAATACTTAGAACTACCGAGAAGTATGGACACCACGGCAGACCCCCCTGCAGTCGCCGCCAACTCAGTTGCAACAAGTTATAGAGTCAAAAAAAGTAATTTTTGTAACGATCTCCTTAGACAATCTCCACCAAATATGCAGCTAAACCATCGAGGCACCACCCCTAATGAGGATGATTTTCTCTACGAACCTGATGAAGAAAATCACCCTACTGAAGAATCTTTTCATAAGGATGATGGGGATGAGGGAAAAAGTGTTAATAACAACAAAAGTGTACCAAAATTTGTCACTCAAGTAAAGTTCCAATTTCCCAATCCCAATGTGAAGCCATTGCCCAAAGTAAGAGACTTGGGTACCAATGAACAAATAGACAAAGAAGCTAACCCATTGAAGAGTTCTTCTAGTCGTGCAAAGTCAACCCGATCGAAATATTCAAAGTCAAATCTTCCCAATAAGTCATCTAAACATGTAAAATCAAAAACTCACCAACAATCCAACGAACTTGAAAATGAGGGAGCAGATCCTCATTTAGAAGACGATGACGATAGATCATCTGATGAACATGATGTGACCAACAATAGTAGCTTTTACAGTAACACCACAGAATCTATTTCGCCAGATGGGGGGTTTCTTGAGCAAAATTTCTGGATACTGATACTGATACTGATTGTTGGGTTGATAATATTCGTGGTCGTTGTTGGCTACTTAATACTGCATTCCAATCTCTTAGGCAATGGAGAGGATGGAGCTGCGTACAATAAGAATAATAATAATTATTTCAATGGACCAGTGATGTAAAGGTTTAAGATCGTGTATTGCCATTTTATGGGATTACAAATGTCGCATGGAATATGGAAGGAAGCACGAAAAGAAACTGTTTTGTTAATGGTTTTAATGTAGCTTTATTTGTGCAATAAAACCTAAATTATTAAAAAGATAGCATTATAATAATATATTACATAGTTATAAATAGTGTACCATCGCCAAAAAATCCAACTTTAACATTTACCCCCCAACCATTTTTTTGCCGTGATTTGTTTTTCGTTATCTCAAATAAAAAGTAATCTGTGGTTGAATGAATAAATTATTATCACGCAACTGCTAGCTAATCTACTACTACACTAATAATTTGTATTAAAAAAATGTGAAGCCGACTCCTGTCAAGTCATTTTGTAAAATAATAAAAAATGGTTGAATTTAAGATTTATCATCATAATTCATACATGCAACGATGCGACCGGATATTTGTTGCCACACTTGAGTAGCATCAAACAAACATTGTGGAACGAGAGACGTTACACAAGTTACATGATTTCATTAGAGAAATTTAACTGAAAAGTTGTTTTCAGTGTATAGGTATGATTATGATGGATGACGAAAGGAAAATGGCGAAGAACTAAACATGTATCCTTCTTTAAATCGTTTGTCCGCAGGTCGTAAATTGAAACATTTAACCGTAATTTATCCTTAAATGTGTACTATACAAAAGTGTAAATGGGAATATGCTTAAAGACTAAAGTCACTTACTTTACCTACATGTACTAGAAATGCTTACGTGCAACGCCAATTGTGACTCACAATTTGTGAGGTAGTCAGCAAATGCACGAAAACCATATAATTTGTTACAGATTTTGAAGCAGAATATTTGTTCTACCTTCTCCGTTAAAGTTTATGTATAATTTTTTACTGAAAACACAAAAATATGTAAAAAAAAATGTCATGTTAGCTAGGTCCTTATCATTTATACTTCGTTACTTATACTTGACTCAAGTATTTACAAATTATTTCACTTTTGACTTTATTCCGTTTTACTCTTTTTACGCATATTTATATGTACAGCTCTAACATATAATATAAATATACACAACTGCATGTTGCACATTGGACTCCTTTTGGTACATTGAGCTCAATCTGACAGGTATATTTTGGTGCGAGTCTATCAAAACATTGCCCAGCAAAAGCAAAACATAAATAGCAAATGTTGTGTAGAAGGAAAAGTCAATTTAGTTGTTCAAAATAACGAAACTTGATTCTTTTGAGTTGAAGAAGGAATACAAAAGCAGTGTATTTGGTTGATTTGATTAGTTTGTAATTGTAGTGTCAACTTTCAGCTCTTTAGCTACAACAATGGCACCGTTAAATTTAACATTTGATCTCAAGTCCGTGAAGAAGCATATCGTTACAGAGTACCACAACTGTACCAGGAGAGGTCTAACAAAATCAGCAAAGTGGTAAGCAATCATTATCGTCCGTTCATAGTTAAGAGTAATAATCCAATTCCATTTTTAAAAAAACGGCTTGTACCGATTATCGGTGGTATTTAAAATAACAGTTTGTATTTTGTTCCGTCAGGCTCGCCGAACTAAATTTTGCATTAAACCATGTCAAATTGGACTCGAAGGCATCTTCTGACGCATCCTCACTTCAATTTGAGCAGAAGGAATTTTATGATACTTATTTGTTGTGCAAATCTTTTTTCGACAATGCTGAATATTTAAGGTTTGATCGAATGTACTTTTTAAAAGAATACGTTGAACTTTGGATGTACATTTATTATTATAATCTTACATTTCTCTTTCGGTTATATATAATGATTCGTGTTTTAACTTTCCAGATGTGCATTTTTTGCAGAACCATTTACTAAACACTGCTCCGTGTTGAGATTTTTAAGATTTTATGCCTTATTTCTGGATTGTGAAAAGAAGCGTCTTGAGAGTATGAGTGAACTTACAGGTAATTTTGTCGTAGTACATAGTAGCGATATACATAATACCTATACGATACATAATTTTTATTGTAGTAAATCTAATAAAAGTCTTTTTCGTTGTTATATTGTAGTAGTTTCCGATCCAAAGCAAATGGAGCATTTAAGTGAGTTGAGCCATGAAATATTAGCTTCATATCCCGAAGGAAAGGATGTAAACACTGTTCCGTGTTGAGATTTTTAAGATTTTATGCCTTATTTCTGGATTGTGAAAAGAAGCGTCTTGAGAGTATGAGTGAACTTACAGGTAGGGGTAATTTTATCGTAGTACATAGTTGCGATATATACTTTATATACTATACTGTATATAATTTTTATAGTAGTAAGTTAATACATCTGGCCATCTAATACATAAAAGCCTTTTGCATTGCTGTATTGTAGTAGTTTCCGATCCAAAGCAAATGGAGCATTTAAGTGAGTTGAGCCATGAAATATTAGCTTCATATCCCGAAGGAAAGGATGCCAGGCTGTATGATCCTTACGATTCCTATCTGCTGGGAATGATTTCCAGAAGGTTGGGTGATTTAGATGTGGCCACAGATTATTTAATTGGAGCAATTACATCGAACAACAATATATGGGGAGCGTGGATAGAGCTCTCCTTTTTGGTTATTGATCGAAAACATGTACGGTGATAGATTATAATGAATGTTTATCAATTTTGCTCAATTGAATTTTTAACAATGTCATATTTTGCAATTTCAGTTGGCCAAATTGGAAGGTTCAAAGCTCCCCGGGTGTTGGATGTACTATTTTTTTAGTGGGCATATGTATTTGGAGCTTCACATGAATGAGAAAGCTTTAAAAACATTTTTCGCTCTCCAAAAGGCTGGTTTTCATAAAAGTACATACATCAAAAGTCAGATAGCAGTCGCGTATCACAATGTTCAAAGTACGAAATTAATGATATTTAGCTTATTCTTATATGAAGAACTAATGCAAATTGAGAAACATATTTATCATAAATATGTTCCTAAATAAATATGTTATAATTTATCCTGTTTAAAAAACGATTTGCAGAGGTTGATGAAGCGATAGAGACATTTGATTCTTTATCAGAAGAAGATCCATTCAGACTTGATGACATGGACCTGTACTCAAATATGTTATACGTTAAAGGAGAGAAATACTATTTACAAGTATTAGCGAACAAAGCAGTTGAAATTGACAAATATAGAGTAGAAACGTCGTGTATCATAGGTTTGTACAAGATCATGGAACGAATGTGTGAATCATTATATGGTTACCTTAATTATGTACGCTTGTGCAGAATTACTGTGAAGTGAATGATATTTTTTAACACAGGAAATTTGCACAGCTTAAAGCGAGAACATCACAAAGCAATTGAATATTTTGAAAGAGCCCTACGAATAAATCCGTACTATTTGTCTGCATGGACTTTAATGGGTCACGAGTTCATGGAACTCAAGAACTCCAATGCAGCCATACAATGCTACAGGGAAGCAGTCGGTAAAACGGACTATTAATTTGCACGTAGCAAGTAGTACATAGTGAGCATGTTTTATTTAATTATTGATTTTGATTTAATTTGTCTAATTGTTTTTAGAGGTAAACCGACATAAGTAAGTTGATTGAATATTATTATATCAAATTATATTGGTAGTCAATCGTCTTCGAATCTTTTTCACGCAATCACATGACATCAATTATTTTATTTGCTAATATATTTTCAGAATGCAAAAACTAACTGATCCTGATAAAGCTGCTGCAGCGTACCTTGAATATTTACAAGAAATGCAAGCCAATAGTGTCGCAGATCGAGACGAGGAGGGAAAGGCGCATCTGTTTCTATCTAATTATAACTTTAACAAAAAGGATTTTGATGTAGCTTATAAACATGCCTTTAAATGTTTGGAATACCCTGAGGTAAATGTTTATTTTATGTTTAAAGAAATCTTATTAAGTCCATGTTTTTTATTTACCTCGACCTTCTCACTTATTTGTTTTTCAGGTAAAGGATGAAGCAAAAACTCTATTAAGTAAATTAGCTGCTGCCAAAGAAGCTGACGGGGAAAGGGATGGTGACACAACTAGAAATGACGGTCTAGATATGGATATTACCAGTAATGAGGACACGGAGGCACATGCGGGATCATCAGAATTGTTGGAAGGGGACAGTTCCACAACGTGAAAACAACAAAAGATCAATAAGTAGTAATTTGGAACATTAACCTTATTCAATTATTTACCGCAGACTTGTTTTATATCGTCAATAAAATGTCCAAAATAAACAGAAAATTGTTTTGCTTCGCACGTGAGAGTCGAGAGTCTTATTAAACTTTGATTGGAGCTGAATATTTATCATAATATCATTTATGCATTTATTTGGTAATAAATCAGCGTAGAAAATGTGATTGGAGCAATTCGTTTT
>JAHZNC010005531.1:0-13642 GCA_027744095.1 Zhuqinia jingwanae | reverse complement strand
CGATCCCATAAAGGAGGACTCTGGTTAAAAATAAATGTTGTGAAATACGAAAATAAAAATTGTTACTTCAGGTATCATTTCCTTATTATGTTTTCGGTTGTAAATCGACTTGTTCTTAACACGTGGAATTGGAAAAAAGGGTTGGCTATGTATGACGTAGTCAACACTACTGAATTTTATAGTATTTTGAAGCGACGTTTATGATGACAGATGAGCTAATCCAGATTTTGTGAATACACATTGAACAAGTTGTACGTGATACAAGTTTACCTGGTCTCTTATAGATGTGCGATCAGATTAAAAACTGTCTCGCGTTTTCGAATTGAAGGAAACTCCAAAATGATGATTTTATGAGATTTTTATTCGACTCCCTTGTATTATAAATAGACGGGGTTGTAAACGATGTACGAAAGTCTGTTTTAAACGAAGAGCAGAGAGGATACGTATATATGGCTAATTATGGAGTAGCACTGAACAAAGATGAAGCGAATTCTGCTTTTGCGGTACTGTTTTATGGCCAATGATAATAACGAAGGCTATTAAAACTTTTTAATCATCAATTCATGTAGCGGTGGCGGTACGTTTCCAGCCTCCAAAATCACACGTTTCTTGTAGTAATTTCAAAGCTTGTCCGGTTTAAAATTTGTTCGTTGGCTTTTCCAAGTATTGGGGAATACATAATGGGAAAATGCGGAAACCTTTTAAAGTACCTAATAAATATTCAAATCTGAATAAATCAATAAAGTAATTCATTGAAATAGTTCAGAGGCGAGAGGTATTATGTCTAGGTTGTTCCTATTCACACTATTTCGAGATTTGAGTAAAGGTATTGATTGCCGAAAACAGGATTAAAAAGAACATGGTTTTTTAAAAAGTTTAACGATGGACGGCCGCCAACAGACAGACAAACAGACACACAAGAACAGCCGACTTAATTTCCTTTAAAGGCCAAACACATATGTGGGTAATGGTAATAAAACTAATAACACAAATAGACAGGGAATCAATACATCTGTGTACCTATGTAAATACCAATCCCCATAAGAGCTGCCAGTTGACCTACACTAGCCTCGTTTTGATAGTCTGTTTCTCATATGTCATGAATGTAAACTTAGTGTAAAAAATGTAAATATTTTTAAATTGTATCTACATAAAAAATTTAATTTTCGTCCTTGGGTTATCTTCCTCATGCTTTCACCATATGGTACATGCCATTAGACAAACTAAATAAAACTCGACACACATATTGCAAAAGCAACAGGTTAGATAAGCAGTCCTTTAAGTAAGAAACAGCAGAAACATATATTAGGTATTCTAGTTTTCAAAATAAATGTGTAAATTCTCTACTGACCCAGCAATGTTGATTAACCTTGTTATAAGAATAACAATAATAAAATGTAGTTTGACATCCAGAGATATGAAAGCAATATGTGTATAGTGTATAGGTATGCAAGGTAAATCTAGTATTTGTGTAGCCTTTTTGAAAGTTAATTTGGCTACTTACAATAGTGGTTACAATTTTTGCATGTTCATGAGCTAGATCCATGTATATTTTTTCAGATGGCAATATACATCAGTAAATAAAAAAAGTAAACCGCCCGAATTTCTTGGAGAAAAAATTAGGGTAAAACCAACAAGAAAGATGACTTTATCTTAAAATTTATCAAGTTTTTACACATCCATCACATCCACTATACGCTTTTTTAATTCACTGCATTGTACCCATTGTAGCTAAATTTCATTCAAAAACATCAGCACAATGGAAACATAAATACTTTTATATTTATTGGGTTGAACATGCATGAGCCTAACAAAATGTAAGCATAATATAAATAATAACTTTAAATCAAGTTATTTGTATTTTATTACCAGCAATTGAGCGATAACACGCGTGTAAGCCATTTCAGCACGGATTACACAAGTGCTATGAACTTGAAGTTGTCAGAAACAAAACACGAGCATGCAGTTTATGCCGAGAGGAAGTTAAGCGTGTGATTATATACATAAAATCCTTTAATCTAAACAGAAAGGTCACCCTTTATCACAAATAAAAGAGGACGAGCCATATTTCCCAAACTCTTTTGTTTTTTTTTCTCTCTCTCTCTTACATCCCATTATTAAGTTTATTTGTGTAATTCATCTAGTCAAAGTCCTTCAGCCATGTTCAAGATTGCAAACATGAACTTAAACTGTGTACTAAATAGCATGTTAAATAAAATTATATTATTATTATGTACATGTTGTTATGTTGTGAGAAAGACAATGATTTTCGGTAGTTTAAATAGCTGTTATATGCTGGCTGTAACGCAAGTGCACTACTCCAATATCATTCATCTTCTAAAATGGCCGGTCTCTTTGTAAAACACCAAATGATAGCATAATTTCTGTCTGAATTACGGTAGTAAAGTTTTTTATCTACCAAGATTTCGTGTAAAATAACCCTGAGCTTAAAATACATTTTATATAATATCACATCATCAGTAGTAGCAGGTAATGCAAGGCTATATCAGCTCACTTTAAGTATGTATTTATAAAAATAATAAAATCATTTCATTTCCTAAATTATCTTCATTCCTCCTCTTTTTTTTTTAAATTTTTGCATTGCATGCTGCAGGAAAGCGTGCAATATTTTTGCAGCTGGATATCCCGACAGTTTTATTTCATGTCATGCTAAGTGATTGTATCATATATTTAAGCACCATAAACACCAGCCTTGAAGTTTAGGAATTAACATTTGTCAAGTTTGAAGACACTGATTACACGAGCATGCCGGGCTTAATTATTATCCACTTCAAATCTGGATTTGGCAAAAAAATCACAACCTTTTTTTATTATCAGACTTTTTTGTGTATTGCATAATGTGTGTTGTGAACAAACTTTTGTCACTTCCGTTTCCTTTGTTTCATAGTAAACAAAAAATGTTCCGTACTTTCCCAACTTGCATCATTTAGCTCATATTATGTCAACAGGAATCATCACATCACCAATGCCATTTGTGTGCACTCTAATATCTATGAAATGACACAAATCACAAAAAGTCACAAAAATAAAAAATAAAATACCTACTTGGAACCAGTGTGCTGCCAAAAAAATCATTATGCAATTTTAAAACACCACTAATTTACCACCGAGCCATTTACACCTTAACTATAATATTTTTTGCAATATGAGAATAGAATGGATTTTCATATGAATACTATTGACTCTATACACTGAGGATATTTGTAGCTGACACTTGAGAAGAGGACGATAGTAGTACGAAAATTGTTCATTCAAGACTATAATATAGTACAAAAAGATGGGATGAGAGCCAGACGTCGGGGGACTCATAATTAGCCATGTACAACTTAACAAAAAGAATATTATGTGTTCTGTTGTCAGACATGCATGTTGAGTTGTGAGTTTGCTCAGACAAAAGACCTGTATTATTTTGTAAACAGTTCACTGACAGCTGCTGAATTTTGAACTCTACTCAAACTCGTACTCGTAAACATGATTCTTCGATACATGTGCATGTGTGTGTTGTGTTGTACGTGTGAACTTATGGATGTCTGTATGTCGTCAATTTCGACTTCCAAAAGATGTGTATAGGATTGATTTGGAACGAAAAAACCGAACCTGCATTATGTAACCATTCGCAAAAAAAATCAGTTCTCAGCTCTAATTTTACATGCTCTTGTGGAGATGATGAGTTGGTGGAGTGGTGAGCTAAAATTTGTTCTTGATTTTTTCATATGTTTGTGTGTTAAAGAAGGTTATAAATATTTGGAACAACGACAAGTTGCTCTTCCACAACCTGTTTCACATTTCCCGTACATAATATGTATCCATCATAATCATATTTCATGTTAAAGCCAAAGCAGTAGAGATGAAAACCCTAGAAAAACTCTTTCCGGTTGAATAAGCTTTTTTCGTCCTTGTTTCCAAAAAAAACATATTATTATTATTATTACTTTAAGCAGGGCACTTCTATTTCTCCAATCAAATAAAAATGATTAATGCGCTTTATACCCAGTAATGAAGACAAGTTAAATTATACATGTGTTTTTTATGTATGACGTTAGAAATCGGACTTTACACAAGAAAACCTGTAAAATCCTGTAAGATCCGACTGTCTGTTTTTATTATTGATGTAAGAAATGAAGCTAAACTGAACATGCTTCTGTAACATGTTTAAAAAAAACTTGGTGCTGCTTTTTCTTATGACCATTTTCAATATATTTCATTCGTTGTTATAACTTGTTTCAATTTACATATTGTATAGAAGTACATACAACATGTTTATAAATACATAGATATGTAGATTTATAAATAAATGTTTGGAACAAGTCGCTCCTAGTCCCTGACCTGGGACTCCAGAGAGCACTCATATGCTGTGTGCTAGGTACGTGACTAGAAGTCTTGAAATATTTAGATAATCTTGATATTCAACATATTGTTGGGTGATGCGCACATACTATTGGACCTGTCTCTCTTTTTTTAGATATATGTATGTCACCGAGAACATGTGCGCAATGGAGAATTTATAATAGTGTTACAAGATGAACAATTTATTTGCGTCAGGCTTGAGCTGTTAATTGCCAAAGAGGCACACAAAAAAATCTTAGATTGAAAGAAATAATTGGAACTAAATAGTTTAGCTCGTTGCGCTTCATTTGGTTCCAACTTGGATAGAAGATACACGTACGTGAGTTTTTTTCTAGATATTTATATTTTTTCTTCATCGTGTACATGTTTCCTATTGTCTTTTTTTGTCATGATGTGTAGGTTTTTGACGTGAACAGGATTTAAATTTAGCCGTTGAGATAGCGTACGACATTGTTTTGTTTAGACAAAAAAAGAAAAAAGAAAGAAGATCCTTGCATGCCTTTCTTTGTATGAATGACTTCAAGATGTAAAGGGTAAACCAACTTGGTTTAACCAAGCCAGCAGCAGCGCAGCCTTATTGGTATTGGTTGATATATGTATGTATGTATTCCCTATACAAGCAAGAAGGAAGTTGAATAAATGTTGTCCCATTTTAATAATAGAATATTTTTAAAATTTTTGTCCTCTTGAAATAAATTGATACAATTAAATTTTAGGCATATTCCCACATGGCTTGTTTTATTTTAAAATGAGGACATGTAGACATACAGCTTAAAAACATGCATATAATTTACACTTTAACGAATTATCCCAATTCTTGTCGTATGTTTTGTAAGTGGAAGGTGAATAATTTTCCTTTGCCTTGCTTTCTGGAAAGCTTCCAGTTTCATGGTTAACATATATTTACCTTTCTTCATAAAAATCGAATTGTGTAACGCGGATATTAGTTTTTGTTTGTTTTTTCTTTTTAAATTTGCCTGTCGAGCAAAAAATAACAAAAAAGAGAGAGAGAGAAACACGCACACACACACACACCACAACAATGTTTTAAGAACATGACAGAAAAGCATCACTTTTTGTAATGGAACGTACACTGATCATAACATATTATGTTTTGCTGAGATGCTATTACGAGGTTAAAATACTGCATCCCTGACATTGATAAATGTCGATGTCAAACACATCCCCAGCCTGTCGCACTAAAAACACTAACTAGCATATATTTTGATGTGCAAAAAGCTATAATAAATATACTTTCAAGCATATGTCGTCTTTGTGAGTGTGTGTGTATATTTTTGTTGGTGCAGGTTATCGGTTATATAATCTAATCAAGACAGGCAAATAATTTTTTTTTGTACCAAAGGCAATAAATTATGTGGAGCTGAAAGCTAAAGTACGTTACTTTCACGGGATCTACGTATTGTGCAAAGTTATTTAATATTCTAACCGAGACGATTCATGTTTATAGCAAGTTGCGAAATATAAATTTATGCTGAAAAAATAATCATTATCAGTATTTGCGCATAATTTTAGAATTTAGATGATATTCTCTTGTTAGAGACGAAAGTAAATAACTACTTTTAAAAGGTGGAAAGAATTTATTTGTCCGTGTAAAAAGAAACTCGTCATCATCCTGATATTTTATGCACTTTCAAGACCAATCACTGAACTCGCGTAGCGCAGTTAAGTAATGGTATGTTATGTAATAAACTGCTTGTGTAATATATTTAAGGAGTAGTTGATTTAATTGCATTGTTTTCAAGCTTACTCATTCCCTATCTAAAAATTTATGATTTGATTATATATGTTTCATGTTATATATTAAAAGATACGTGACTTTCATAGACTTTTGAGGACATTAGTTGGCTTTTTTATTATGACATGGCAAAGTTTCATAAACTCCAACCATGAGTCATCATCAGGAAGGACATAAATGGCAATTTGATATTACATCGGGTGCTAAAGTTTTTTTTGAATACAAAATCTTCCTGTCGCAACAAGAGGTGCAAGAAGAGGTCCTTCCCATCGCAATCTAAATATATAATCCATTATAACAAGTTTGCCAGTAGTAGTCTCGCAGCCGCCTTATTTCAGGTCAACTTTGAGAATTAATATAATATTAACTAAAACTTTCTCCAGACGGATGTTATGATTTCAAGCGAGGTGTTGCTTGATAGATCTGTTTATAAACACGCATGAGTTATTGCCAGATAAGCTTTAAACTTCAAATGCGAGATTCATGGTCAACCAAATCGAGGGCATTAAAATAAAGATGATATGTAAATTGATGTGTAAGGGAAAGTGGTAATATGTCATGCTGTCAAAAATGAACTAAAAATAACGATGTGACAAACCAGAATTGTTCATTTTTATTTCGGCAGAATGAAATTGATATTTGAATAACAAGTGAGTCTTTTACTACTACTCTCATTTTTTTGGAACAACATTGGTTTGACTTGTTTTTTTTGCATTGGTACATACTGAACGACTGTACGTATACGTATGTATGTATGTACATTATAGATATATCATATTTTTAAGATTATTTATATAACTCTTTGATTGTTTCAAAGTAGTTAAGATATGCCACTTATAAATGAGTTAGTCTTATAATTAATTATTTCATTTATAGTGGTTTGCATTCAAATTTCAAAGTTATATTTTCCCAGTTCCCAAATATTATTCCGTTCTATTTAATGCTTTTGTTCTACTTAAAAGGGATGTCGGGTATCGTGCGTTGTTTAGAGATCACACGGAATAAAGACTCAGATTAATTGACGCTTATAGTTGATGATAGACCGCAAACTGGTTTGTTTGGAAGTGTTTTGTTCAAGTGCAGGTGCCAAAACTAAATAATCGAGAGGAAGGATAGCGTATAGTCTTCTGGCTCACTGTAAATCCCCATCCACACAATGAATGTTATAAATTATGAGAACAAATACTGTGGCAAAGGACAGAGAGAGATGTGATGGTGTATTTTTTTTAAATGAAAATGATATACCTACCTACATGTGTTGTGGGTAGCTTATTATACTGCTTTGATGTTGGCTTTGATGTTGATTTATTATATTTGTTCAAGTGCAGGTGCCAAAACTAAATAATCGAGAGGAAGGATAGCGTATAGTCTTCTGGCTCACTGTAAATCCCCATCCACACAAAAATCCTTTTAATAAAATGTTTTTACATTGAATGTTATAAATTATGAGAACAAATACTGTGGCAAGAGACAGAGAGAGATGTGATGGTGTATTTTTTTAAAATGAAAATGATATACCTACCTACATGTGTTGTGGGTAGCTTATTATACTGCTTTGATGTTGGCTTTGATGTTGATTTATTATAAACCTTTGCTGCGTATTATTAAGTATTCTATTATACAATTTTATTTTAGCTTCCTCTATATTTATACGCCTGTCAGAATAGCATGAATTTTGGTGCCTATATATAACACGTTCGTGAAATAAGACACAATTAATGCAGATTCCTTAAATATATTTTATTTCTTGTGATATAGGTGTATCTTCTTATTATATCTGACCACTTTATACCTAATACATTTTATATACCTATGTATATGCTGACGCTGACGTAATTAAAAAATCGCATTGTCAATTGTACACTGATTTTTGTAACACGTAACAGCTATATAATGCAGATACGACCATTTGTTTGCACTATATTTTATTTCCTTCTGTACTACTACTTGAATTTAAACTTTGAGAAAGGACTCCAACTCTTCCTATCTGTAGTAGTAATCTGAGCATTCAAAAATATGAGCTGGCAAATTGTCAATTTACGAGCAGCCAACAAACTCACCCACTTGCCCTTTATGTACATGATTATGACATACATGTTTTAAAATGTTGCAAATTCTATGTTGTATCAACCATGCCAAACAACAAAAACGATCTTTGTAACGTTTTTTATATACCACCATCATCATGATCTTTATCATCATCATCACAGGAATCACCAGTTTGTTTTGATACTTTTCTTTCTTTTCTTTTTTTTTGGTTTGAAAAATGCCCACAAGTGCTTCTACTATATTTCATGAAGCTTATACAATATAATGCTCGCCCAAAATTATTTTCACAAAAAATATAGCACTCTATATTTCATTTATAAACAAACCGAGCCCACAGAGGAATATTTATGTGTGTTTGGGTACAATAAACAGCATACATGTGAAATTTATTGTGGCATCATTGCTATTGTAATTGTTATTATCCTAGTGCATTATTACCCCGCTTCACATTATTATCTAGTTTATGTTGTAATCGAGAACAAGGTAATTCACTTTTCTTTTCTTTTGTAGAAAAGAAAGCGCTCAAACCGTTTCTCTCTCTCTCTCTTCGGCATAAAAGCCTATTGATGTTTGCGCTCAAACAATATCCTGCACTAACGAATGATAATATAAAAATGAATAATACGGCGCGACAAGCGTTTTCTTGGCTGAATTTGTTGGCCCGTTCCAATGTTCTCCACACTGTAATAATAAATACCAGGCAATGAAAAGAGTCCAAAGAATTTTTTGTTTATAATAATTAATGATTGTCCTGTTCCAATTCTGGGAATGCATGCAAGTTTTAAGCAAACCTAAACAACACGAACAACGTAAGCAAACGTGATAATTAGAGGTGAAATGCATCAGTTAGCTCCGTGGTGCGGCGTTGATACGCTTATGTGTTTGTCGTCAGCAAAGTCGTTGCAAAGCAGATAAGCAGATTTAATGAAACTGGCCTTGTCTTAATGATCACACTCTGTTGCACTTGATGTATGCCGTCGTGTGTATAATAATAATAATGCAATGTACATGTATACATATAAGCTGTTATGCAAAATATTTGAAAGTCGCCCCCAAATTCTGAAGGAAAAAACCTAGTACGACGAGGTAATATTAATAAATTATCTTTCTTCTACACTTGCACAGGAACCGGAACGTTCGGGAAAGTAGTCCTGGCACAGGACACGGAAACTGGCGAATACTCTGCACTCAAGATTCTTTCGTTGTTCGATTTGATACGCATGAAACAAGTGGATCATGTCAAAAATGAGAAGAATATTTTGAAGGCCATCAAACATCCTTTCATCATCAGCTTGTAAGATGTTTTGATTGACATTCTCAGACATTAAGCAAGGTTATATTGGCATGTCGTGTGAATATCTTTATATTTCTAGTTATTTCAGTATTTATTCCCACTTTTTTTTAAACGTATAATGTGTATTGATTTTCATTTTGGAAAAAAAATATTGCGCGCTAATGATCACATATCATGCTAAATGCCTTGAGTTTGACAGGAATTATTTATTGTGTCTGTAGTTGTGTCAAAATTGCTGTATATTATATCAAATAGTCTTTATGGGTCTTAATATTTGTGTTTGTGTGGTAATAATGAATAAATTAGGATACATTTTTCTCTAAAAATTTTCAAATTTTGTACTTAGTGTTTTTTTTCCTGTTTATTTTTTTAACGTAGGAAGTGGTACAGCAAGGATGAATACAACATTTATTTTCTGATGGATTTTGCGTGTGGTGGCGAGCTCTTTTCCTATTTGAGAAAGGCTGGGAAATTTACAATGTCTACATGTAAGTGTCACACGGACCATATATTTCCACAATTTATTTGACCAAATACATACTTTTCAATTTTTTCTTTCCATTACACAAACGGGGTCGTTTAAATGTCATTTATGCGTTATGACATCATAATATTTTAGGTTCACACACGCACACGTGCCATAACGCTTATTTAACGCAAACAAGTAAAAATTATAGTGCATAACATACGTATGTATGTTACACGTTTATGGCAAATGACAAAATTTAAAAAAAATTATACACTTGTGACCACTTTAACATTCTTATATCTTATTGTCAGCAGCTGAACAGTTCATGTGCGTTTATAGAACTTGTTTGGAATGTTGTTGATTTTTTTTTGTTGGAATTATGTATGCATTGTAGGTTCCTTCTACGCTGCGGAGATTGTCAGTGCATTGGAGTATCTTCATTGCAAGAGCATCGCTCACAGGGACCTGAAACCAGAGAATCTTCTTTTAGACAAGGAAGGACATTTGAAAATCACTGACTTTGGCTTTTCTAAACGGCTCCGAGATAAGTACGTGTATATAATGTGTCAATTATAAATTTCTGATAATGTTACTCATAATTTGATCCGCGTTGTTCACTTCTCGTCGTGTATACATGCACACAAACATATATATATAGCTGAATGACTCATCAACGAAAAATGTTTACGATATTTTTGTTGTAGAACGTGGACATTATGTGGCACTCCAGAGTATTTGGCCCCAGAGATTATACAATCAAAGGGATACACTAAATCTGTTGACTGGTGGGCGTTTGGTAAGTATTTATTTCTATCTACCTTGCTGATAAAACATATGTGTGAAATTTTTTAGAAAAACATACATAGCATATGTCCAAATTAGGGTTTTATAGTTCTGGATCATGGATCATATATGTATACCTATAATATAAGCTATCAATAGATTTCACTACGCAGTGACCCAATTTCTTTCCTCATTTGCACAATTGTTTATAATAATAATACGAATGTCTGAAAAAGGAAACGCTCAGGTAGACGATGTATTTGAGGATGCAAAAAAAACAATTACATGCGTGAAAGAATATACTCACAATCGAAGCTTATTAGAATATATGAAAAGTCGAACAAAAGTACAAAAGTATTTATTTCGTAGAAAAGTTGAGTAGGAAAAACCAGATAATGGTTGGGGAAGAAAGAGAGATGGGCTTTCTAACTGATTTTTAAACCAAAATTGTCTCCCATCATTGGAGTAGTGGAAAACATGGAATTGGTTAAAAAGAAAGGTTGAATGAAATATCTATAAGATATTCATATATGCATATAATAGAGACTTTAATATGTGCAAACGCTTTTGTCAATAAGGGTAACGTAGCACGGGGAAAATATAATAAAAACGTGGAATGAGGACAATGCTTATTGATGTACACGTGTAACGTACACGTGTAAAACCACTTTTATTCTGTTGAGCAATATTAATTAATAATTAAATAATGTCATTGACATTTGCCTGTAGAGTGTTGTTTATTGTTTACTTAATCTTAAATTCAAAATTGGTATGTACATATTTGCTTCTCCTTGCTTAATTTTGTGGCAAGGTTTGTCAAACTTACATGCAATTTTATTAATATTATGCGCCTTATTATTGCGCAAATAACCGTAAACAATAAAGTAAAATTAATTATTAGTACATGTACATACATTAAATTGCAATTTATTTCCATTTTTATTGTATAGAATGGTGCTGATGAAATTAAGCGACATAAGTTCTTCAGAGAATATGACTGGTCTGAAGTGAACCAGAGAAAACTCCAGGTAATAAAATGCTGTTTTATTATATTGACATATGTACATACTTTTTCACATTTTTGGGAATAGATTCTCGTATATTTTTTTAAAAAGAACATTTGGTTTACCTATATGGTTTATTTGCATATTTTAGCCTCCAATCATTCCCTTGATTTTCTACGAGGGAGATACTCGTAACTTTGATGACTATCCTGACACATGGAGAATACGGAGTGTGACAGAAGAAGAGTTGGAACTTTTCGAGGATTTCTAAAACGAACAAGATCAAGTGTATATAATGAATATTATTACCTATCTATTCAAGAATCCTTGCTGATAGCAATTCCACATTATTCCCGTTGAGTTTTTATGTACTCATTACTGACTACAGTTACGGCGCAAAATGAGCCATTCAGAGCGCAACCAAAAGTTATGCAGAACGTCTTATTGTGTTTTATTGCTTCCAGACATACTTAAATTTATTGTTGGCAAAACATTCTTAGTTCAAGGTAGCAGAAACACACGTGCAAACTAAAATGCTAGCCATTCAGTAACTAATGCTGGGAGAATATCCTGTCCCTTTTTACTGTCGCACCGGGGCAAAGTGCGATCATGTCAAGTATGAATAAAGGCATGATTTTGTCACTTACTAAAACATGACTATGATACAGAATGCAGTGCACAATACGTTTGTGCCTGGATCCTGTATCAATATTTTGTGGTTGATTTTAGTGATAGATTTGGGTTTGTCAGCTCGACTCTTAAATAAGTTTTAGTGATTTTAGGTTTAGCTATTATTATTACGTATTTACAGTAATTTTAAGTAGCATAAGTTTATGCGCTTTACTTTCGAGACTTCGAAACATCTTTTTTTGTTTGTATTTACACACGTCACTTTTAACTCTATTGTTTGTTTACTTATTTTTGTGGTACGTCCTATTCTAAGTCTCGTTTAAATAATTGTATAATTACTTAGCTATTATAAATAATTAGCTTTTATATCCTTTCTGATGCATCGTCATTTTGTGTCAATGTGAAATATGTACCTAAATAATAGTATATTTATATGTGTATTATATTGTTAAACTTAAACTTATTACACACATCCATAGTGTATGTAAATGTTTTTAAAAAATCCTGAATTCCTGCGACCTAAAATTGTCGTAATGAAAAAGAGGCTATACCAAAGTTGGTGTGATTGTGACGTTATAATAGATCGCATAGATAATTATGTAACTACTAGTTTTAGTGAGCAAGTTTGATTTGTACATATCCGTGTATTGTGTTAAACATTATATTTAATCTGATATCGATACCGGCTACTAGTTATAAATGCATATAATATGGTATATGATTTTAGACGTAGCTGAAGAAGTACATTATGGTATTTGTTTTGTTATGCAGTAGCGTGTAGTGTACACATTTAATTAAGTAGGAGAATGTTTGTTGTTGTCCAATAATAACTTATTGTAAACTACAGATTTATCAAAAAACATGAAAATTAAAAATAATAAATACCTCTTGTTGTTTTAGAAGCTAAAATGTGTTAACCTCGATTATCTACATACCTCATCAACCATATTCAATGCATACCAAATTGAAGTATATTATTATAAATCAACTTTCATTTTTTTACTTTCTTCTATCTTCAAAATTTGAAATGAAGCGAAAGTTTGTACATGTGAAAATGTATAGTATCATATTATCAGTAACATGTGTAAATAATAAAACGGCGGCAGTTGTGCATGCATATAACATATGTACATAATATAGACATATTGAAGGTAAACACATACAGAAAAAAAATACAGTTTCTGGAACAAAAAAAGAAGCTTTCTCTATCCCAAAATGTATATAAACATAATAAAACAGCTTGTCTTTTCAATCCTTTCCTACACGTAATAAAACGGGGAAAATCTCGG
>JAHZNC010005530.1:0-12346 GCA_027744095.1 Zhuqinia jingwanae | reverse complement strand
CATGCCTCACAACCAGCATAAAACAAATGTCGTTTTACCAAAACTTCAAAAGCTTTTCTCTGCAATTGATTATTTTTGTTAACTTTATTTTTTTGTGAATTTGACATGACAAGCATCAACTACTAACACTGACAAGCAAAACCATCAGAAAAACGCATTTGATCAGTTTATCAAGCAAATAGATGGTACACATATATTATTTTGGTTCCATTCAACTTTGTTTCCTGATATGTTAAAATTTCTCCCTAAATAGACGTTTCCTTTCTGGTATCGTAGTAGAGTTAATAAATTGGGTTGTGTTGTAAGTTAAGTTACTACCTTATGCCGTAAATATGAAAAAGGTTGTGTGTAAGCGTTCCGCTAAAAAGAATAGCTATAATACCGGATTCTTACACAGCATTATTTTTTAAGGACAGGAAAATTTACAGCTGCTGGTTTCTGGTAGGTTTTTTTGCTGAAAATAAATCTAAGAATGTACAATAATTTGCTGGTTTGCTGCCACTACTACTCCTACTACAGCTGAGTTGCCTTTTATTAAGGATCGTTTAACGATCATTTATGAGATTGGAGATCATATCTGTTGGCCGTACGTATGAGTGTATGTATATATGTCCGCGCTAGACATCTTTGATCGGATTTGCACCAAACTTGGTAAATATGTTATTTACATGGATGAATAGATCTGTATATTTTCAGCGCTCTAAGTTCATTACGCTGCCTCCAGGGGGACTGAAATCATAGAAAAACGATATACGTTCTCTGATTTGCACCAAACTTGGCAGTACACATTTCAGGAATAAATATTACGATCCTTATTTTAATCGTTTAATAGGGTTTATTTAGTCTTTTATTCCACTGTTTCCTCTACACACACACAAACAAACTAGTAAAGTAGTTCGTAAAAAGTTGAAAGAAAAATGCGTTCAATATCATTCTTCCTTTTTTTCTCCATGTAGGTATATAGTACCTATGCATGTAGTAGTCAGTTTTGCTCAAACATACATATAGGAACATAATAACATATTATAGCAAATTGGCGGTGGTATGCTGATATATAAATTGCACGAGTTTAAAAAAAAACTTTGTACATATTTTCCCTCTCTCCTTCTTTTCGTTTTTTTTTTTCATTCATTTGAGCTTTTATCTCATCTCTTCTTCCTACACACTTGGGCTTTTCATACTAGAGACGGTATTCTGGAAAGCTCTTAAAGTCAACCAAAATTTCAACATCATTCTTCCTTTGCCTTGTCTATTAGTGTTTTATTCGCATCCTTCTTATCCTCCTCCACTACCACCACCACCACCATTATACTACCCAACCTTCTTTTCCCATCACTGTTGTCGTTGTATAGTTTACTTGCTATGTTTTTGTTCTGTATGTTGTAGCTTTAGATGGCTGAGCGATGGAGACATTTTTTCTCTTTTCCAAGAGAAAATCAAGGAACAAGTCAATCCTCTATTTTCTCGCTTTGAGAAAAAAAGTAAGTGTGTGTGTGTGAGAGAGAGAGAGAGACTGCATTATATTGGGAATTTTTTTCCGCCATAATCCAGGAAGATGGAACACTCTGCCATACAACCACCATCACACACCACACAGTCCTGTTTTTTTACTTGTTTCACTTGGGTCTTTTTCTATATGTGAGCCTTTTTTGTTCGCAATATACAACTCTTTTTTTACCCTTTTTTCTACTTTCCTGTTCATCGTTACTGCAGCAGCAGTATGTAGTAGAATTATTTTTTGGTAGGCTTTCGTTAAACTATAATAGTTACAAGAGTGAAACTTCCTTCTTGTTCTCAGAAGAAAGAATGAATGAAAAAGAGTAGAGCAGAGCAGCAAGTCAGCTAGCAAAAAAACTGGGTTCTTTTTTTTAGTTGAGAAAAAGAAGAAGAAGAGGTTGTTAATGATGGCTATGGAAAAATATGCATGGTATAAGGAAATTTTGTAGCAAAATATACCTATTTTTTGGGGGTATTTTTTTGTGTGCGGCAGTTTTGTATAGAGCTATTGATTTTGCCATAACTGTTCTTCTGATATATACATACATACAGCGGGAATCCTATATATAATATAAACGTCGAGCTACAGGCTCGTCGATCTTTGAGAATTTGAGAACGAGGGAATGCAAAAAAAACCGATAGGCTCTTCTCTAGAGCTCTACACAACTTTTTTTTAAATAAATATATAAATACGATAGGTATAACATCTATATTTACTCTTTTATCCAAATCATGTATAAAAATACATAAATATATAGCAAAAACGGTACATTGGGTATACTGCAGAGAGCAAACGAATTACTCAATCCATCCAGCCAGCAACAAAACACAGAGTTTCCTCATCCCTCCAAAAAAATATCCACTTTCAGATACTTGGCCATGTTCTACCTTGTACAAAAGGTAGTAGTAGTAGTAGTATGGTAAATAGTATAGGAGGTACTTTAACAAGTTATATTTATTATTATTACTATTATAGAGGTATAAAAAAAAGGAAAAGAAGACCTGGAATCACAGACTATTTCGTCAGTCAGTTCGCTTGTGTATCAGGCAATGCAGCGCATATATTATTACTATTATTACACAACACACAAAACCATCCATGCATATGGATGTAAGTATTTACTGCGTACTATCTTCAGTCTCTCACTTTATTGTATATCCACAATATCCACCACCACCAAGCCATCTTTTCTCTAATGTTACCTAAGTAGCTATGTCGTATTCTGCACGACGAGCTTTTCTCGGATTTACAACATTTCTGCACAGTGTTGGCACACCAGGATGTCTTGTTGGGTATCCTGCTGCATGATGCGTGCTTGTAAAACAAAAACTAGTATGTATGGATGCATGAATGTGCTACACCGTCACCGTCATCATCATCAGCATCCATATAACACACTCCTATACCCCATCCGAGAAAAAAAATCAACCCAAAAGCCTTGTGTAGAGAAGAAGAAAAGAAGTTAGGTAGTTTTGGGTTTTTTCTTCTTCTGGTAATCGGATGATATCAACAGCAGTAGTAGTAGCAACCAGCAAGACAAGAGAGCCTTTAGGATTCTCCTACTTTTTTTTATTCTATCTTCCCTTTCACTCCTCACATTTTTTTTTGTTTTCTATTATTTTCTATCAGGCCAGGAAGCAAAAAGTGAAGAGTAAAAGAAAATAGTAACAAGCTATCGTAATATATCTACCTGCCTATTATTTATATATTTTTCTTTAGATATCCTATCTCTCTGACTCCTGGAAAAAATACCGTCAATTTGTCTTTTTATCTTGTAGAGAGAAAAACTAGGTATACACACAATAAAGTATGTAGTAGTAGTAATAATAATAATGGTATTTTATACCTCACATACTTATGCATGTATAATAGATTATATGGCACTTGAAACATTGGTATACATCCTGGGAAAATCTATTGATCTATTTGGAGGACCCTGTCCACCACGTCTTTCCAATCCAAAAACTACCCACCCACCACCACCATCCGTACTCATTTCCGGTGAATATCACGTAGCCTTTTATAATACATACATATGCACATCCTAATAATAATATGTATGTATGTATATTAGTAGCATAGATCAAAGCTTATATAGTGTAACGAATATATATATTCATACTGTATATGTTTTGTGGTGTGTGGAATAATACTTTGTTTTAAAATGAGGCTACTTCTATCCATTTCACACACACACACACACACATACCACTCACATGACACAACACACACAACCACCCGCATCGCCATAACCCTGAATACATTTATAGAGGATTTATTGCGGAAAGCTATTTAAACCGGAACTCATATGGGAAATTCGTTGTCTCCTTTGGTTATTTTGGAGAAACGACCTTCTCTCTTTCTATCTTCTTTGTACTATTTTTTTGTACAAGAAACTCGGCAATAAAACAAGAGTATTATTCAAACATCTCTGCTGGCTTTTTCTTGCTGCAACTGCCGCAGTGAAAGCTACATATATATGGACATCCAAACACATACTTAATGTATTGTCTTCTAAAATGCTAGACTTGAAAGAGAAATGAGCGAAGAGGGAAATATTTGAAGAGGTTTACTTTGCCCTTCAATCCACACCATTACAATTCTCTCTTCAACAAATAATATGTATTTCCTGAGAATGCACGCACCCTTACACTTAAGTGACTATTCATTCAGTATATATCCGGAAGTTGTGGTGGTGTAGGATGACATTGCATTCTACTCTATAAATAAATACTTGCATTTTCTCCCATACATACACACAAACTTACAAATATAGCAGGATGTCCGATTTGTCATCGTTATCATCATCATTAGAGCTGTTTTTTTGTAAGTAACAAGATATATATAATATATTGGTTTGCTTGTAACAAAAATGCATTCTNTAAAAAATTAGTGATGCCAATTTGTGGCATGTCATGTCTTGTCTTTCAAAAAAGGTGTGCAATTGTCCACTACTCTCTGTCTCAACAGTCCACACTAAACAGTCATATTATTATACTACTAATGCATCAGAAAGTAGTATCGACCACCCAACGACTAGATAATTTATTCTTGTGTGTGTATACATCATCATAATCATGTTGCATGTAACCTGTCATGAGAGTAACAAGAAGTCTGCTTCATCCCAGCGTGCACTGTTGTAGTAAAAGTAGCAGTGCAACAACCAGTTAAGATGACAGGTAAACTAGTTTCCCTGACAGAAAAGAATATGATTGCTACTCTGCCGCTGCTGCTGAAAACTGAATGAATATTATCCCAAATGAACACAAAATTTTTGAATGAAAATTCCATTACACAATAACAACAAAATATGTAGGCACGCATAATATAATATTATGTATGTATATCGTGCAAAATGCACTCGTCTCTGGAAATTATGGGTTGGCAGAGAGACGAGGGTAAATTCCAAAACGACGTTATTAAAAAGAAGAGAGTACAAACTCAGCACATCACGCAGTCATTGTCACAAGCAATAATAATAGCAGAGCAAGCTTGTCTTCTTGCTTTGTAACTTAAAAAGAGAAAAGTAGGTACAAATAATAGTATTGCATTGTGAAGTGTATATTTTATTATTATTATCATCAACATCACCATTTTTTTCATCATTTTTTCCTCTCTCTCCCTGTGCTATTGCATATATGCATATATATGTTGATGCATGCATCACAAAATTTAAGAAGCTTAAGTTGTTGTTCCTCCTTTTTTTCCCATCAGCAGCACATCACAACTTTTTCCACTAGCACCACCACCAGTTTAGTTAGTTTAACAAGTTTTCTCTCTTCTTGACATGTTTCTTTATTGTGTGTGTCGTGTCTGGTTGTTGGGTATGTAGCTATGCGTTTATATAAGCTGCTAAAAACATGAATAGCACAGCAGCAGCACACAAAAAAAATTGCAATAGAAATGTATATGTACATATAGCTATGTATGTAGGTATAGATATATGCATTGTTATTATTATATTATTCACCATTTGCCAGTAATAGGCTTTTCCGAATATCAGGAACGTTTAAAAAAAGACAGCAAAAACATGCACCAGCTACTCCATCACATACACTACACTGTATACACCCTGTTGTTATATTAAACTTGATGATGATGATGATGATGATTATGAACACTGGATAAGACACGCTAGACAGGTTTACAATGAGCAAAAATAAAGTTGTTTTTTGTTGTAAAAATAATAATAATAATGTAGTAATGTTGTAATACTTGAGAAGATGGAAAAAAGAAGTGGAAAGAGGCAAAGAAAAAAAATTCATTCATGTATTTTATTCTTGTTTTCTGTGTCATTCCTTCTGTTGCTGTTGTTGTTGTTGTTGTTGTTGCTAAAAAAAACTATTATTGTTAAAACCCACTTTTTTGAACACTTCTTCAAGAATGGTTATGGTAGAACATTTCGGTGATAAATAGAAAGAAGGAAAAAAAGTATAAAAAAAATTGTCATGTGAGATTGCCTACCAAAAGTATGTATGTATGTACCTATGTAGTTGTTTCTTTTTTGTCCTTGGCCAATATTAGTCAATTCAAATACAAAATGTATAACGTTGTTTTTAGGTAGTGGTATCTTGTACCTATTGTATACAAAGTAGTGGTAGTAGTAGTAGTAGTTTACAGTGAAGGTGTTCTAAATTATTTTGGGAGATGGTGATAATCATCATCATGTAAGTTGATATTATGATCATCGTTACAAAAATAATGAAGCTGAACAACAGCAGGCAATGATGTTACATAAGGTAGAATGACAGTGTCATTTTCGGCCATGACTGTAAAAAATAAGGGGAATGGTTGCAAATTCTAATGCTGGTTGGCTATTTCTGTCACAAAGTTTTTTTTTTTTCAAAAAAAAATTCTACCTGAGCACGTTTTTTTAGAAGAGATACTTGATATTGTACAAGGTACACAATAATGGAGATACATGGTTATTTTGCAAGGAAGCAACAAGGACAAAAAAATTGGGAGCACACATTGAACTATTTATGAGTATGCATAAATATGTCAGGTAAAAATAGCAAATTCAGCTACCACATTTTTTTCACATTTTTTTTACCCGCGTACATATATATTCTGACTTGTCTTTGGAAAATGGAAAATTTTGGGAGCTAAAAATTGAGAGTAGATTTATGTCATTTTTTTGTGGATGAGCAGATTTGTGGTTACGACAAACTGTTTCTTCTCAAGTATTCATGAGTATAATATGCATACATTCCCGTAAGAGGAAAATGGAAGATGCTCTCGTTGACATTGCCCCATTGTTTTGTTTACTAAGCAGTACACTGTGTTGTGTGCAGCAGCAGTATAGTGGATGAATAAATACGAAACGTTTGAAGCGGTGCTCTCCTCAAGGAAGTAAACAAGTTAAAAAGGAGAGAAGGTACTGGAAAATTTTTCCAGTGGGCATGTTCCATATTGTATTTTGATATACTGCTTGTATCAGTCAAGGGTCATTAAGTTTTCCGGAATAGAATGCTAATGATGATTGAAGTTGTTTTTGAATGCATGAATTTTACACTAAATTAGCACAAAGACAAGATAAACTCGCCATATACATATGAATAAGCCCTATAAGTTGGTGTGTTATGTGTGTGTATAGTATAGTGTATAGTATGTGTATAGTAATATGTGTTTATTGTCCTGTGTGTGTGTCCTCTTCCCCGGAAGTATTTTCAAATCCATTCTGAATGGAAAATGTCCTGTAGTAAGAAATGTGCACTAGTTTTTGTACGACCCTATACTTAATCCTATCATCTGTATATATCCCCTTTAGGATCACTATCTCTCTATAGGATCACTATACTATATAAACGTGTCCATTGTTGAATGTGGTGGGGACGTCCGCTTTTCATTTTTAATTGTGTGTATTGTTATTCTAATGCAATTTATGCGACAGCAACAACAACGAGTAGTGTTGGTGCTTCGACCAACAAACTTCAACTTCCCCTTTTTCATGGTTAAAAAAGCCTGACAATATGTATATTTATATAGAACTATAGAACTGGATTTTGTGCTACTCTTATAATAACATAAATAATTGTATGCGTTGGTTTATACATTGTGCATAGTGCAATATGTAATACATATTGAAATATTTAATATTGCCCCTTTCAACTCGACTCGGCCCTGTTTCCGGTAACGCTGTAATTGTTTTTGCAGTTTGCACTTACAAAACATTTGCATTCTTAATTCACTTGCAAGACGAATGAAAGAGGAGAAGGGGTTTATTTTATTTTATAAGAGTTGTGAGGTTACATCACTCACACACACGTAAAACACACAACAAAACTACTGCTGTTTAATACAACAATGCCTGCTGTGGTGATAATAACACTTGACATGTTTTTGTTAGTCCACGTCAAGTGTTTGTCATGTGAGGATGATGAATAATAATAAATTTGAGCTTCATTCGTCATCAAATTATTATTATTATTATTCAACACATTATTAGAAGAAGCACACTGAGAATGATGAGAGTGTTGAGGATGACGACGAGGACGACCATGATGATGATGGCTCTCTAAAGTTTAGAGAAGAATCCTTTTCCTAATTCAAACAAATTGTTTTATAATGGTTTGTGAATGAGTAAGCAAGCAAGGAAAAGTGAATTTAAAGAGTCGGGCGACCAGACAAGAAGAAGAAGAGAGGATTGGATTTGCATACATTATTGTGTTTTTGACGGGGAAAATGATTAGTGTGAGAATGAACAATGTTAAGAGTACTCATTTGAGTGTATATGCCAAACAACATTGCATATTGCCTCAAGGTGATTCTCTCAACTATACGTACATTCTAAGGTGACAGGCTTATGGAAAATACCAAACTACCACAACAGCAACAAAAAACAACATAGGTATATCATGTACATAGTAATGCTTTATAAAGTTAAGTCATATAGCAACATAACCTACACATATAACCAGAGATTATTATTATTTTTATATAAATATATGATGGTGTTAGTTGAGAGGAGGGTGAATCGAAAGAGTGTAATGAAATGAAGGAAAATTTCATTACACGTAATTTCTTCTTATAAGTCGGCTGTGACTGTGACGATGATTATGATTACCTTAATTTTTAATGTTATTTTTGTGCCTGTTGGGCAGTACGAATGTTTGTACAGTCATGGGTAATGCCCTGTCTCAATTGAAATGCATTAAGGGGAAGGTACAACGTTGTTATTTTTCATAACAAAATTCCTTTTCTTGTTAACCTTCACGGATTTTAAAGGCGGTGGTGATGACCGCAACCTATAAAAGAGTTTTTTAAGCTATCAAGATGATCACAACACAAGAGTGGAATAATAATAATAATGGAATGGTGAATTGCTGATTTTATTTTGTCGCGCTGGCTAAATATAAATTTATTATTTATTTGAAGAGGTATGACACGAACGCACGTATCGTACTAGTCGCGGCAGTGACGTGAACATTGTTGATTTGGTTGGGAACATTTTTTACGCATAAAATTATTTAATTTTCATAATTTATTTGCACTTGTGTGGTTGTGTGAATGGTGACTGGATGACAAATGGGTTAATTCTTGGGCTAGACCAAGAAGAGTTAAGATGCCTAATGGCCACTTGGTAAGGTACATCGAGGTATCACGCTATTAATAATCTTTATAAATGAGAATTATACGAATAGGACATTAATAAGGTGTGCATAGTACAAAAAAAGAACTATGTATAAAAGCAACACCAACAAACAAAAAAGGAATGATTAATGAATGAAAGTGCTGATCCAACAAGAGTATTGAATAGGGACGATTATGAAAGACACGATTAAAATTTAATGGAAAAGTAATTAGGGTTATTATATCATTATGCAACCTCGTTGAAGCGAAATGTCATTATGTTTCGGCATATTTAATTTTGTGCTATATATATAACACATTATTAGTATCAAGTTTTTTTAAGTGCATTTTTAATAGAGAGATGAACGTCTAATTTTCCTGTCATGTTATCAAAAATTCAAAACAATATTCAGCTCAAGTATTATTATTTTTATAAAGTAGCTGTCGGCTTATACAGGATTAAGTGCAAGACATGTAGTATAAATTCAAATACCTTGAGACAGTTTATTTTGGTCTACCAATCAACATAAGAGCACCCAAAAAAATTTCGTTACCTTTTCTTGTGTATTCCCTAGTGCCCTTCACATTGAAATAAAGTTGTACTTACTTTACCATTGTTGTATACTTTTTTCTATGTTATTATAAGATCATAATATCCTGAGCTGAGGAAAACAAAAAAATTATGAAAGGGACATTATCATCAAGACAAAACACGATCATTGTATTCGCCGAAAATAAAAATTAGATTTTTTTTGATAATATCCTGAGCTGAGGAAAACAAAAAAATTATGAAAGGGACATTATCATCAAGACAACACGATCATTGTATTCGCCGAAAATAAAAATTAGATTTTTTTTGAGCGTGGTCACACGAAACTTGATACTTTAGTATTATTATTTTCTTTTGTTTTTCAAGTTTGGAATAGAACACACGTCCGTATGCATTGGCGTATCATGTTTATTTCTGCTACTTGAGGAAAATATTTTTTTAAGACAAAAAGAAGTTTTCTGTGCGAGCAAAACAAGAAATTAAAAACCTTTGATCTTTACGTTTCTGTAAACTTTTCTTTTCCACTTTTTGTACTATATAGTCTGGATATATAAATATAACTGCTTACAAATATATTATGATACATACATAATATATATATATTTAGCTTGACTCCTTCGTTTCCTTTCCCCGTAATTGTAACAACACTTTTTTTTCTCAAGGATAATATGAGTTTTGCATGTTTCTCCGGTGTGTTTCTTACTCATGTTTTTTTCATTCAATTCGACTGACGGATTAGTTTTTCCTTTATTTTTATTTCTTTCTTTTTTTCACTCCTTGTAAAACAATTTAGCATCACACTACCACACCACACACACCATCATAAGGTTATCACAAGCACACTTTTTTTACATTATTTTTCTTCATTCATTTCATTCAATTTTTTTGCGCAGTGGGGGTATATTAATAGACGTGAGAGAGTGCGTGATACACTATAATTGCTGCTGCTGCTGCATACAAAACTATGCTGGTATAAGAATAGTAGTAATTTTTTATCTGTTTTTTTAACTCTCAATATATTTATATAGCTTCTTTTCTGCTGACACGTTTTAAGAAAATTCATTTAAATTGTCAACGTCATTGTCAAGAAAAATAAGAGAAGGGGGCATTGCTTGCTACCATTGCTGTATAATCATGATAAGAAATGTAATGTTACATGCAATGCATAACTAGGAAAAGAACTTTCATTCTCAACTTTTCTGTAATTTTTTTTATTCTGGAATTCTCCCTTCTTTCTTGACGGTACACTAAAAGAAGATGAGTAAATGACACCCGAGAATCTTCAATTTCGAAGCCGGCTGCTGTTGAACACTACCAATAACACTACCATAATCGCCCATGTCATATCATCAACTTACCATTTCAAACTTGGAAACTGGCATTTTCATCGTCTCATCGTCATCATATTATCAATGATAGCAATATAATGCCCCTCACGATAATACCCAACAATACTAAAAAGATATACATTATACAAATACATACCAGCTTCAAAGACGGGTGCCTTTTCCCTTTTCTCTCCCACACGAAAGCGTTTAATAGCAGCAGCTAGTTTGTGTGTGTTGTGTTGCTGTTGCTGTAATAAAAATGGGGAAGACGAAGTAGCCATGTAGTTATCAACACAAGCAGTGGTGTATCACAAGTATCACAATCATAGTCAAATTTCTAATTATGATCATCTGCCACAAGCCCATTTTGTTTCATCTTCTTTTCTTTCTTTACTCATTTGAATGAAACCTATCTTCCTCGTCTTCTTCACTGCCTTCTTCATCTTAATCCTTTTTAAGAAGATATTATATACATACGCACTACAAAGCACACAAGTAGTGCACCAAGCAGAGAGAGAGAGAGAGAAGAAGAAGAAGCATCATCATGATGATGATCATTACCACTTTTTGAATTAAGCAGCAGCTATACTAGCAGCCCAAAAGCTTAGCCATCATCCAAGATAGCTGAAAGCAGCAATATAATAGCGTGGCATCCCATCATAAATAAAAAAGGAGGTGGAAATTAATGGCATGATGAAGCATCAACATAATATTGTCTTGCTTTTATATATAAAATGCTGCTGCTGCTGCTTCAGTCATCCAAGACACCACACAATGCAGTTTTATATATATTCACCAAACACTACATATTAATACTCATCATCATATAACATATTTGTATGCATATAATATATAGAACCATCACCACTACTGCTCTTTTTGTTATCCTTCCAATTTTCCTTTGGCAAATGAAAAACACGTTCTCCATTTGAACAAGTAAGCTGCTTCTTTTCAAAAGGGACGTTTTTGTTTTGTGTGACTATATGCACGGGTATGTAAGTAGACGCTTCTATGAAGTATGTATGGGAGAAAATATATAAGGACTTTTACTTCAGATGCGTGATCTATTGTGTTAGAAAATGGGAAATGGAGTTGCATATTGTGTATGTATACCTAATATGGTAAGTAAGGAGAAGAGAGCACAGAGAACAATAAAGATGAGCTCTAATCTTGAAGAAAGATGTACAGCGATAATTAGTAAAACACGATGTTCTTTTGGTGAATTCTAGTAAAACAAAAACTAGGCACATAAAAAAGTGCACGGGTATATTATGTGAGTAGGTACATATTATATTTTTACAGTTGAAGGGTTTTATGCATGTGAGCATCATTACTCTCTTTTGTACCAAGTTTTAATTACTTTTTCTCTGCTAAAAACATTCTAGGTTGGAAAATGGG
>JAHZNC010005529.1:0-11646 GCA_027744095.1 Zhuqinia jingwanae | reverse complement strand
GACAAACGAAATAGCTTTTTTACAACTTCATTCTTCTGTTTCTTGAACATTTCTCATTTTTAAAGTTACAAGTTTTTAACGTACTTTTCCATTGGATGGGAGAAAGAGATTTTCGGATGGAATGAAGAGTGTATTTTTTTACAGTGATCAAAATCTCTGTACATGTTTTATAACTACATAATTATAACCACTAAAATTTAACGCCATTTTAAAAATTAAACAAAAATAAAAGATTCCCACGTTGTTTTCGAAAATTTTATTCTCAACACTCGACGGCTTGGCGCAGGATGTGGAATGTTGGAATATTGTTCAACGCATTTTGAGAATGGAAATCTTCTCCATTGGTAGCAGCATTATTTTCAGGGGACTCCTAAGTATCTTCCGTTTTTCCAAGAATGAATGAGAAAAGTTTGACGATGAATTGTAAATAATTATGAAATTGAATTTCAATTTCTCATTTCAATAATTTCATGTGTGTATAATATTTTTTCAAAAAAATTCTGCAGTGACTCGATTTTTTTCTTTGTCATTGTCTTTAGTAACCTGCTGGTGAAAGGACACTATGAAATGAGATCGGATGCGAAAATAAATGAAAAATAAAATGGAAGTAGAAAGGGGGAAACGTATGAGTAATTGTCGGAAGATACATTTCGCATGGAATGTCCACGGATTTCGTTATCTGCTGGATAAACTTTTTTTCATATCATTATATTACATCAGTACCTATTATAATAAAACGTCGTGGCAAATATAACTGGGAACGTGAGGCTAAGCCATATGTATGATCGAGTGTCCTTTGAAAAAGGGTAGAAATTGGAATACCATATAGGTAGGTATATTTGTATCGCATCGTATCTCATCTTGGTCCAACCATAATAATAATAATAAGTCGTGAACAGTAAGTGAAGTGGCTGCTACTAGAGCATCACTAACCCTCTCTCTCAAAATAATATGTGAGGTGGTGCTTTACTGTGTATGTGGTCTCTGGGATGTTATTTCGGTTGGGTTTTGGTTGGTGGCAAAAAAATAAGAATTATTACATGGAGCATGACACAATAAAAAAGGGACAAGCAAAAAATCCCATCAAGGTATATCCTATCGTCGTGTAATATTACGTTACTCACATGAGTCACATGTATAGAATATGGACTGTTTTGGAGTACATGTAAGGAGTCTCGGAGTGTCTCTCACTTGACATAATATTATATGGAGTATTTATGTAAGACTGAGGAATAATATGGGATATGAGGTCATGATGCAGTGGCGTGTTACAAATGAAGAATGAGCCGAGATGTAAGTGGTAGGATCTGGACGGGAAAAACCGTGTCAAGAAATGAATCTTGGCTTGCCTCATTTTCTACGTGTATCGCATTACTACAACCCACAAAAAGATCACACAAGAAAAAAAAGTAGGAGAAAAGTGTGCAAAGCCGTGATGCAATAATGATACCTTTTTTGAAACGCCTTACATGTTGATTCCTTTACTACACGTAAGCTGCAAATCCCAAAAAAGCAAGTATGCTTCAACGTAGCTAAGATAGATCTCGTTTTTGTGCCATGATGCCATATGCCACAGTTCTTCTTTCATCTGATAATTTAGTTGTTATAATTATTATAGTCGACTTGGATTATTAACAAATTTATTCAAATTCCCCATTTGCCAAAATGTACTAAAACGCTGATAAAAAAGTAATTTTTATCATTTTTTAATAAACAAATTAAATACAAGATATTTACTGTATGTCTGAGAGCTGTTGACTGGCAGAATTTTGTGCACAATGATAGAAACATATGCCTGCATTCGAGATATGAGAAAGTATATCATCATCATTGTTGTTGAATCTTGCATTTTTTGGAGTATCATGAAACTTTAGTTAAAAGTCGATGCTACGTGCGCACGTCGATTGTGTGTCTTTTGACTTTTCTCAACTCGCTTCTTTTTTATGATACCCTTCCCTTGTTCTTGAGAAAAAGAGAGAAAGGAAAGGGTTAAACGTTGAGCCACTTTAAGCCCAAGGTATTAAGAAAAGGAAAATTTGTTGATTCCTTTCCATCTTGTAAAGAAAAGAGGAAGTGGTAGACATGAGGGATTCTTTTACTTTTGTAAAGTACACCAAGTGTCTGTATGTATACGTACTCACGTTAGCAAAAAAAACTTGCCATTTTGTTGTACTTTTCTTTTAAAAGAGAATCAGACTTATAAGCGTTTTGTTATTGTGATGTGATATGGAGTAATAATGAATAAAAAAAAGGAAGAAGAAGAAGCAGAGGCACCAAAAAGCCGTGTGTGTGTGTGTGTATACCTCGACAGATAGTGAGGCGCTTTTGTACTTAAGCGGACGCAGATGACTTGTTTCCCTTCCGTTTTTTTGTCTGGCATACTTCTGGTATTAAGAAAAGGAAAATTTGTTGATTCCTTTCCATCTTGTAAAGAGGAAGTGGTAGACATGAGGGATTCTTTTACTTTTGTAAAGTACACCAAGTGTCTGTATGTATACGTACTCACGTTAGCAAAAAAAACTTGCCATTTTGTTGGTGTACTTTTCTTTTAAAGGAGAATCAGACTTACAAGCGTTTTGTTATTGTGATGTGATATGTAGTAATAATGAATAAAAAAGGAAGAAGAAGAAGCAGAGGCACCAAAAAGCCGTGTGTGTGTGTGTATACCTCGACAGATAGTGAGGCGCTTTTGTACTTAAGCGGACGCAGATGACTTGTTTCCCTTCCGTTTTTTTGTCTGGCATACTTCTCATCTTTCTTTTTTGCTAACAATTCTGATATATGTACATACATAAATACACCCTTATAGTATTTATTTGTACACATGCCTCCTACCTACTACTATAATTATTGTCCTGCTGCTGAAAGTTAGTTGACTCCAAAAATGACATCAGAATTGTATCAGAAGAGTTAAAGCTTAAAAAAAATAACAACTAGCGCCACTATCATTATTTTCTTTCAAGAACTGCCAGTTGTTGTTTTCCTTCTCTGGGAACTCTAGCTCTTCCGAGTAGTTTAGGTGTCATTATGACTCCAAATTCCAACTTCTTTTACTTTTTTTCCTTAAGACATAAGTTGTTAAAGAACAAATGATATTATGGGACTGCATATACTATTCTGTAATAATAAATATATGTACATATACTATAGTTTTTTGGTTTGGTTTAACTTTCCAAGTAGCAAAAGTTATCCATGTCTTGTGTTAATGGCGATGGATGTCAATGATGATGATACTTTATGTGGAATAAATGTAGTACAAGTCACAAGTAGCAAAAATATTGCTTTTCTACATTGACAAATACAACGTCAATAAATATTATGGAGGGAGGTACACGCAGCAGATTTTTTGTGGGCACTGAGAAACGACATGGCTTTTTATACTTTTTTACTCACACACACACACGCACACATTCACACACACAGTTACAGACTTTTAGTCTCTTTTGCCTCTTCTTGTTTCCCTTGTTTGCTATGAGAGTGTCATACATACACATGTAGTTGTGTTGAGTTTGTATTTATTACAACTTTTGATTTTCTTGTTCTTGTCTTCCTCCTTTAGTGATAATACAAATGAATCTTCTCCAACAAGAACATGACACAACGTATTACTTTTCTTCTTCACGACTTCGGCACTTTCCAATGAAATGAGTAGTAGTACATACATCGTAATAACAACAATCCAAGACCAATTCATTCTATACATAAAGTGTAGTTAGTAGAGAGAATAGAGAGAGAGAGAGAGAGAGATAGAAAGAGGAAGGAAAAGTATTATTATTACTTACAAGTTTTGAATAAATGAGGTCGGATCATGATGATGATGATGATGTTGTTTGCTACTATTGCTATTACTATAATGTTGTAGATGACGATGATGATGAGAGTAGTAGTAAGTCTTACACTTTTACACAATTTCATTTGTTAGTAGATGTGTGTAGATGCTATTATTATTGGACTTTTTGAGATGTAAAAGAAGTAGTAGTAGAAGGAGCAAATGGAAGATGCTTTGGTTCTCTGAACGTGTCGTTTCATTTATTTTGTTAATAACCAACAGCAGCAGCAGCGGAGGATATCAGTTTCGTGCCAAATGAAAGTTTCACTTGACTTTATATCTTAGGGTTTAAGAAAGAGAGTAACAAGGAAAAGAAGATGAAGAAGAAGAGGAAGAACATGAACAAGTTGTTGTCCATATTTGTATCTCTCTCTCTCTCTCTCTCTGCGTGTGTGTGATGTGATGTGTGTATCTCTGTAAGCCATGTTGTAAAATGAGAAAGTGTTGTGTGTTGTGTGTATAATTCCAAGATTACTCGTAATATAAATATGCACGTCAAATGAGAGTAGACTTGTAAGACAACTAAGAAAAGTTACATGCGTATGTAAATATATGGTGTATATATTACACGCACTCATTCACTCAGCATCAGCAGCAATATACATGGGTATTTACACAGGTTTTTAGTTAAAGTCGCTTCCCCTTTTCTTTCCGCTTCATTGCATGCCACCACCACCATCATCATCATCAAAATACATTGCGCTTTTCTCTCTGATTATTATTTTGATTCACTTTCTCTTTTATTCTTCTTCTTTTCCTTGTGCCTTGTTTGGGAAAATAAAATGGAAATTGGAATTCGAAATGGAAAATGAACGCTTGATGAAATGCATAATAATAGTGAGCCACCACATGTAAAAGTATATGAGGTATATGTATTATTACCAAATCTTGTTTTGTTCTGTGCTCTGCTGGAAGCAATAAAATTATGCTCACTTGCCACATACCATTTCCTGTCAATAGTTTCTTTTGACACGCAAAACAAGTGAAAACAGAGAGGTAATAAGAGAGTAGTTGAACAAAAACAAGAAGTCGTTCTTGATACCAACCCACTCAAATAAGTAATATATGTAGTAAACGTGTTCATTATATATATAAATTATTTTGAGAATATTGAGAAAGGAGTCTAACCCTTTTTGACTTTGACTTGTTGGCTTTTTCCTATGCTTACATTTTTGGTAAATAAAGGTATTATTCCACTTCCACCCACATACATATATTTAAAAAATGATGCTACTTATAAAAGTAACAAGTGCGCAGTTACTTGTAAATAATGTTACAAGGATCAAACAGGCTTGTCGAGTTCATTTTCCCCACAGGTCATTCAAAATCTCACTCTCAAAATATATCAACTGGGCTCAAACCTCTTTTTTTTTTACTGTCGGGACAAATATAGGACTTTTCTCGGAAAATCATGTGTGATGCTAAGGGTGTGTATATTTCATTCCCCTCTAGTCCTGTTTATATATTTATATGTTTTACACATGAGAGCATTAAATGCAACTTTTTTTTTTGGATGCACATCAATGCCAGAATGCAACACTACATTGCTTTTAAGGCTGATGATATGTCTCAAGTTATTTTGTATTTTGTTCTTGATTCCACTCAACTCATGTCCATTACTTTTCTGCCAAATACGTCAGCTTTACAAATACATGGCACGAAACAACACTTGTAAATATATGTACATTACAACTATATATGCACATTATACATACATACATACAATCATACTAACTACAATTGTTAAAGTCAATGAAGTTAAAAAAAAAGAACTTACAAGCATTTCATTCCCAGCCAAGTTTTTGCTATGTAGGGTTATATGGTTTTTGGAGTTGTTGGAGAGCAAATAATGGAAATGATGATGCTGTCTCTGAGATAATATTATTGCTATTGCCACATTGAAACCCTGATCATCATCATCATGGGCCATTGGAGCCGGGTTATGTATACTAGTATAGAATCATTGCATTGAGTAAAACTACAAATGCGTAAATTATGTGCATTACATTTCTTCTATTGCTAAATAGTTTCATCTTTATTTATCCAAAAAAAATAAATGGAAGAAGAAAAGCAAAGGCAAAGGGGGATCATCTGGTTTAGGGTCGTAGTGTGTAGAATGTGTGTGTGTGAGTTGTGTTATTTTTTGTTTCGGTTTCAAGTTGAGTTGGAATATCTAGTAGTATGGCATGCAGAGAAAAGGCTTTTTTGGCATTTAAACCATGCGTTTGCCCTTGTGTCACGAGAGAAGTGGTTTGAGAATTTGAGAGGAATTTACCAGGAATGTTTGTGTGTACGCGTGTTTGTATCTCTGTCTCCATACTTGTCTGTAGTAGTTTTCTATTGTGTATTTATGAATATATATTGTGTTTGTAGAAAGAAGAAAAGAACGTAAAGAGGAACAGAAAAGAGAAAGAGAGAGGAAGTACATTACATTGTAATAATAATACTTGGCGTGTACTAAAGTTTTGCTCTTTTACATTTTACACATCCATATACATACTCATATATACCTATTTGGTAGTAGGTAGGTAGTTGCTTTTTCTTTGTTCAAAAAAAACTTTCTATTTTGTGCTTTTGTGTCCTTTTGTCATTCATTACATTGTAAAAAGAAAGTTGTGTTTTTGTATAAAGTTAAATAAGTACATGGCCCTAACATGGCTGCACTACTGCAACAACATAATAATAATAATAATAATATGCAGATGGATTATTATGAGGTACTCAGTATGACAACGACAACAACAACAGCAGTAGCAGTAGTGCTAGTAATATCATCAACAACATCACCATCGGGGTAACAAAAGGGACTCATAATGTTCTTATGATGATTATTATTACTATTATTGTACAAGAAGTACAAGTAGTAGTAGTAGTAGTAGTAAAAGTAGAGGAGTATTATATAGATGTATAGTAGTAGTCTTATAGGCGACGTTATTATTAGCGACAAAAAGTACAATAAGTATTAAGTATAGATATGACATGGTTAGTTCAAGTTTGCTTAACTTCCTGCTGAATACATAATAGCGGCAGTAATAGCAGCAGTAACAACAACAACAACAACACAAAAACAGCAACCATTATTCTTTGGCTGCCACTACATAACATCAAAACGCAGTATATTATGAAATAACAATGGATCGTATAGGTTAGGTGCTGCCATTATTATCCACTGTGTCATTTTCATTGATATTTGTATATAACCGATAGCCAAGTACCTACCTATTTTGATATGAATAGGTAAATATACTAAGCATAGGTAAGTATATGCCAAAGGGTACTTCATTTCTCTTGTCGATTTTACTTCCTGAGTAATGCTTAGAAGCATGAAGTGGTTTTCCCTTACCGGTGCGGTGTGCTAAAGGTGGTGGAATGAGTTTTGCTTTAATTTACATGTATGTATTGATAGAGAGGAAAAGATGTGCATTGTCTGCAGATATATTGTCTCGTATCAATTTTATACTTATCTAAAAGCACAACACGCGTGCACTTGAGTTGAAGACAAGGCAGGTAGGACCTTTTGTTGACTTTGTCGAGAAATTTTTTCGTGGAATGCTTTCACTTCCAGTGAAATAGCATCTAAAAAAATAAGGGAAAGAAAAGTACATTTTTGTTCTATCGAAATTGCAGCTGAAGGAAATTTTCTGGGGTTAGATAGTTAGATTACAAATCGGAACGGAAATACAAATTGGCAGCGGCATACATTAAACTATATACGCCACTACCACCGGCACCGGAATTACGTTGATGCATAGAAATATAATATGTATATATGGTGTGCTGCGTTTGGAAATTTATACCCACATTTGTAAGGTGAATGAAACAAGGGATTTTGGCCTCACGTTGCGTATTTGTGTGTGCTTTTTTCCTGGTGAAAAATAAGAATAATATTGTGCTTTTATTTATTCGCCCACAATGTACGTAGGCATGTTCAATCGTTTTTCGTTTCTCTTCCAAGAAGAAAAATGTCTTTTGTGTTGTGTATAAATAAAGTGTGCTTGGGTATATGAGTAGTAGAAGTACGGATGTGGTTAGCATGTCACTATTATTATTATACCTATACATTTTTCGCATACTTACTTTATATTATGTTGTTATAAAGGCACTTGTCATGTTACCGGTTGAGCGGCTTCCCATGTTTGTGTTTTTGGTGTGCGTTGTCGTACGCCTCAGTGCCAGTGCACTTTCAGGCATGCCAAAAAAATTGAGGTTTCTTTTGTTTAAAAAGTATTAAATGGGTGACCCACTTGCATTTTATTTACGGTAAACATGAATTCTGAATGAAGTACGTATTTTACTGTTTTTGGATATGTGAAGTATGCAAAAAAAACTTGCGTTTTGAGATTTAAAGAAACGACATTATCACGATTCGATTTGATAGGGAAAGTACCATACAATTTTTGTTGATGTGTGTTTATTTGTGTATAAAAATTTGTAATGACTATTTTATATTTGTTCTCTCTTTAGGACGAAGAATTGAAACATATACCTGCAACTGGGATCATTATGAGCAACCAAAGTTTAGTTCTGCAGGGAATCAATCGCAAGTCGGCAGGAAACTACACCTGTATCGCGACCAATAACGAAGGGTCAACTTCCAGCAATGTACTGCATCTGAACGTCATGTGTAAGTTAAAACAACAAAAATTATATTAAACGTATAAACACGAGATTGAAAGTTACAATTTTATTTCTGCCAAGCTTTCGAGTAAATCTATACTCTTCTTCAGAGCTGAATTCACATATATGTATATTGAACTTACCTGGTTTATTTTGACTGTGATATCGAAATTAACAAGGACTTCAATTTATGTAAAGCTACGACGGTATAAAAAAAAGTACAATATGTCCGGTATTTTTAAGTCGTAGAATAGGTTAAGAATAACACTTTTAAATAGTAAATTTAATGAATAAAGAAGTCACAATAAAGCAGAGCATTTATGATATGATTAGTGACTTTATAAGAGAAAAAATCACGTCGACAAATTCTAATCCAATTTAATTTCAGTTCTCCTCCCTCCTCCTTCTTCCCATCACCACCACTGCCAACATGTCAGTCCTCTTGCAAAAGTTATTTGTGAGTTTTGGGCGTTACCACTTAATCTGGCTCATTGACAAAGTGCACAAGACGAGCGTACAAACGGCAGCAACAGCAACAAAGAAAAATAGTACATACCTACCTACATTCATTCATACATATCTTTCTACATAGTATCATCTCTCTTTTCTTGCCCTTCACCCTTTCAACCCGATTACTCTTTATCTACAATCTTCAGAGCTCAGCTATCAAACCTCTCAGGCTATATTGCTGCCTTGCTCTCTTCCATCCTGAAAAAAAGTAACCCGAATTTTTTTTACCAGTGAAATAAGTAATACGGTGTACTTTTTTTACTACTTACTATTTCCACATTTTCATCCCGCTACTGATAATAAATTTCTCTATATATTTTAGAAATAGTGCTAATAGTAGTTTCACATGTTGTCAGTATATTGCATGATCACATTTAGCCTTGATAGTAGTCGCATTAACAAAAAAAACTTGTTTTTTTTTTCGTGCCGAAGTGCCTCCCATCTCCTTAACTAACCAGTTATAGAGCAGCCTCATTTCATCAAAAGCACTCGTAATGTTTTTCTTGCCTCAAGCTAATAAAAAGCTCTTGTCTTTTCTAACCCTTTAATACTGATAGTGACGATGATGATCATCATCATAAAATGGCGTCGGTGGTGTAAGTAGAATCGTAGGAGAAGAGGTTGTAGTAGTAGTAGTAGTAGGGAATGGTGCGATACTGCATTTGTGGTGGCACACGTTCTCCAAAGATTCACTAACATATTCTTACTTTTAAATAGACAGACACACATTAGAAGTGATACATATATACAACGTATTTGGTATGTAATGTGTGTAAAAAATACCTTATGCGGCCTTGTGCCGTGCCTAAATGGATTTTTTTCCTGAGAAAAAAAATTGCTAAAACTTGGATTGCGTGTTATTTATACAAGGTGCACTAATGCAGGCACACGCAAAGTTGTAGAAAAAAAGTCTACGGGCAACCTTAACCCAATGATAATAACAATGAAGAAAGAAAATAGCAAGCAAAAGTATAAAAAAACGTATCATATCAACCTGAAGAAATCAAACCAGCTAGCGAGTGAGTGAGTGAGAGAGAAAGGTAAAAAAAAATGGCAACAACTGCCATCATACAAACGTATATTTATGTACAAATATATGTAAGTAAAGTATACTTAATTCTAGAAAGAGAGAGGGCAAGGGAAACAAGTAAGAAATATATGTGTGTGTGTGCCCTTTTTTTCCTTCTTCCTTCCACTCTCTTTTTCTGGCTCATTTTTACTTATCGCCTTCTCTCATAAATCTAATCTACTTCACCAGCCTGGTGGAAAAAAAGGAGTAAAAGCGTTGCTCCAATGCTCCCAACCAACTTACTCAATATATCGTTTATAAAAATGAAAAACCTACGGCGCTACTGATGCTAAACGTGGTAAGGCCATATAAAAGTATTTTTTTCTCTTGACGTAAAGTTTTTTTTGTAGAAATACAAAGAATTAGATGGATGTAATAGGACTACCTAATAACGCAGATATATGTACTGTATATATATATACACACACACGAACAAACTGGGTATCAGAATGATGGAAAAAAATGTGGTAATACTGCTGATACCCCTTTCGTTTTTATACTTTGTTTAGTAATATCTTTCTTTGCCTGCGTGCACAAGACAAATAAATTTAGAAATTGTGTGTGAGACCAGAGAAAAGTGAGAGAAAGGGAGAGAGGAAATATTATGTGTGTGTGTAAAGCCACTTCTTGCATGTCTTGCAAATTGTATCATTGCATTCCTGAGACATGTTTAAAAAAAGACTTATGTAATAGGTGTGTGCATTTTGTCTTGATATACCTATATCCATCTCGTTAATAATACTTTAGTTGAAAATGCCACCATGCTGCCAACTTTGGTTACTTATCGAATTGAATACAATAATATATACAATATACGACAACAACAACGGGAAAAAACAGACGTTCNTCGAATTGAATACAATAATATATACAATATACAACAACAACGAGAAAAAACAGACGTTCTATTAGCATCATGTTTTTTTACCCCTATGAATTTACACTTTCTTTGCTCGCGGGGGATTAGATTGATGTGTGTGTGTGGGGTGGAAGAAAGGGGTGAAATCCGTACAGTGCTAGAAGAATAAAAAAAAGTTTATTTTGTAGCATGGGCAGCAACAACAATAGTAGTAAGAGGTTCATCTTCACTCGCACTATTATAGTTGATTAAGCAAGTTGAATACCCAACACAATAATAATACATGTGTAATAGTTGGCCTCCCGCGTCAGCTAGGTTTGTAGCAGCGGTGTTTTATCTTGCGTGTCTATATACCTCGTGTATGTGTTGATGTGGAGTGTGAATAGAAGAGGGTGAAATGTGTTAAACTTGAAGTATGGTCGATGTTTGTCTATATAAAGTATACACCTTTGAATGACTGAGGTTTTTGGGTGAGAATAATCAAAATCAAACTTAAATAAACCAATAATAATATAACAGTAAATCTTGCCCATTTCAGAATACAATAATATATCATTATACAAAGGTTAAACATGTAGGTTTCGCTCTGTCTATGTGTCTAATCAAAAACTCAACCTTGATCACGTTTTTTGGTGGCAAATGTAGATGCAATCATGTTAAAGTCAGACTTCCCAACAAAGATAATATTTACATAAAAACATCAAGGATATTGGATTTATTGGTATTATTACATGACCTTGAATCCTAATTTACCACAAGGCC
>JAHZNC010005528.1:0-57710 GCA_027744095.1 Zhuqinia jingwanae | reverse complement strand
TTTAAGCCATATTGATGGCTCTACTAGCCCTTAAAATGGCCTTTATTGTTATTTCGATGCTTAAATCATGGTGTACAATAGTTTGTGCATGCATTTGTTGAAAAATGGTAATCAAAAATTTGGAAAAAAACTGTGTTTTTTGCATGTTTTTTTCAAACAGTTTTCAAATTTGGCGGTTTTTTGGGAGTAAAATTTATTCTCCAGAAACTTAAAGTTCCTAGCTACATTACGCCATAAAAAGTTCCACGTTTTGAAACACTTTGAAAAAAACATTGAAAAATGATAAATGCCCATTTGGTATTGGACTGGCCCATAGTGCGGCGGTGCGATACATAAAACCATAATATTATATATTCATTGATGCTATTATATTACCGTCGCCTCTCTAAAAGGTGATGAAGTAGTGATTGACACCGTTTCTCTTTACACTTATTTAAATCGCAGAAAACAACTGACAAGAACATGACTAAAAATGTTTTCTTCGATGTATGTGGATATTTGATGATGACACCCAAGCATTTCATTGCTGCTACACATAGTCAGTGTAGTTTTACTTCACACATTTTCTTTCCTTTCATTGCATCGCAGTTAGTGAGTTAAAAAAAGGCGTGAACTGAAAATTAAGAAAAATTGGATCAAGCAAGCAAGTATTCAATTACTAAACAAAGGAATATTATATATAGCTTGTTTTATAAATCGCCAACCAACAGGCCTCTGCTTTTAAACGCTTTTCAAATACAACCACACAAAAAGGCGTCATATGATGAATGACTATATATACATGCATAAAATTAGAAGGACACACAAAAGAATCAAACCATTAAAATGTTGAAGAACGTGCACATGTGCAAATTATCAATTAATTCCTCCATCCATGTGCCATTTTTTTTGTACATAATGTGCAGATGTGCATTTTAGTAGTAAGTAACTGGCTGACCACTTGTTCTACATTCGGTTATTATTCTTAAAGCAAAACGCGCTGTCTTGTATTTGAAAAACACAACACTACCCCAAAAAAAGACGACATTCCGTATCTGTTATTCTGTAGGAAATGATCTCTCTACTACTTTCATCTCTACTGGATTTCCTCTTGTCAACTCAAATATCGTTACATCGCTTTTAACATTATCAAACAGTTCGTGGGTTGGTGCGGATTTTATATATTTTCCATATACCTATATATCTCAGATTTTGTTTACTGCTTAACTGTTTTTTGAGTGAGCGGGGAGACCTTTCAGAAATACAGTGTTTAAAAAAAATCATGGCAGTGTCTTGCTGACTTTGGCTGTGATACACACACATATACACAATACACATAATAACGTGTATGCAGTCGATAAAAAATATCGTTATACTACTACACGGTTTTTGCAAGAGTAAAAGTTTTGAAAGTTACTATATATTGCTTACTCATCAGTTGAGTTCAATTGGAGATTATACGGAAAGCATTTTTATCGGGGAACCATGTGATTTCACGACTACGACACATATACCTAAATACATATTATATGTAATTTCGTGTATCACTCATCCATAGACCAAGACCAAGTAGAGAGAAGGAGAAGAGATCATCTCTCCTCAGTAGACAAAGGTGAATGAGTAGGTGGTTGTTTGTGGTGATGTGATGCTGGTGATAGTAATAGTAGTAGTAGTAGTAGTAGTATTGGAGAACTGGCTGGCATCTAGATCAGTTTGATTAGATATTTATCAGAAAGTGAAAACTAAAATGTGTTAGTGCATATTGCTGTTACGCTGCGTAAAGTTAACTTTTAGATGATCCAACCACCATTCAAACGTTAAAAAGAAGCAACCAAGACACATGATGATTCTGTGGAGATAAGTGTGCTACGCGACTAAGAGAAGTAGCCATGTTACATTATTAGTAAATTGGATTGTTGAGAGTTATATTACTTATATACAAAACCAATATTTGATGTCAAGATTTTCTCTCTCTGATTCATGAGCATGGTCACCATTATGATTATGATCACAAGCAGGCGAAGAAGAGGCTATTTACGGTTGTCAAGTGTATTTGCTTGTACGTAATCTGCTGAGAGTTTTAGCTCTTTTACATTTTGTTGCTTCTCTTCTTCTCGCCCATATCCTGTCAGTGAAAAGGATGGGCTGTCATTATTCTTCCGTCACTTACACTCCAATCCAACAGCACACAACATTATTTGAGGATATAAAAACACATGTACATTCAAATCGTTAATATTGTTTAATATCAAATTTCCATAAAAAGTTACAGAATCATTAACCCTGTTCATAACACTTATTCGGTGGAGTAGCTCCCTCCCGACAGAATTTTTCTAGGACTGACACTTTATCATATTGACAGATGCAAGTGTATGTGTGAGTGTGGCTCGTTATGGCGAAAAAAAGTCTTTTTAAACGTAGGAAGCCAAGCTTTATAAAAATTGGTAATAAGTGCAGCGTAAAAGCAGATAATATGCATTTCATATTTTTTTGTGTCTTCCATAAAATGCCTTGAGAGTTGAGAATGTTATCTAAGTGTTTTATTTGTTCATGTTCGCCATAATCAAGTGAAAATACATCCATCCCATCAGATAATACATGCAATGTGTTTTAATAAATTATAAAGTTCCAATTCCGATCAAATGCATTTTCTGTCGGTTGCTATTTTGTTTAGATCACTACTCTATCTAATTCTTTAGCGGAACCCGATCACATTTCAAGATTAATTCTTTGTTATAGTGCTGTTATCAGTTAATGTGGGAAAATATTGAAAAACATATTCCTTCATACTTTTAGTGAGAGCACATTATACAGTTTATTTATATATTTATGCGCCTTTGAGAGCAATTAAAATCAAAGATGGATCGTACGATGTATGGAAAGGTTGAACCTGGAACCTACCAACCTTACAGATGCACAAGGAAACAACTTCCATCTCCAGGATGTAAGATAAACAATAAAATTAACTGTTTTTCTCTGCTCTGATCATTTTAAAGCCGTTCCGTTTTGACAAGCATTGTGGTTACTTATGAACAATATATTGCGGCAGCATTAAACTTTTGTGTGTCTAGCCGCTACTTCATTTATGAAGACTTGACTTTTATATTTATTATATTTATTATTATTTTACGCTTATATAGTTTTTACATGTACATGCGAAAGAATATATTGCTGTAAGTAAATGTTTATGACATATTCATAGTCATAATTTTTAATCAGGTACAATGTTTTTAAATGAAGCGTAATAAACTTTTATGGAACTGTTAGGAGAAGAGCCGTAGTAAATTTTGAATATGAATCTTTTTTCTTTTATGATGTGGATGATGATGATTGGCTGCAAAGTATTTTTAACCTTAAGAATGAAGCGGTGTTTTGGGGGCTCCCATGTGCTACGTATGTAAATGCTATAGGTATGTCACTATGCGAACTTAAACGGAAATATTTAAATTTAAAATTTCATCTCTACTAATCTTCTCATGTTCTGGCATAACATTTAATGTAAAACACACATACAGATTAGAGATACACAAAAAAACTTTCTATTTAGTCATATCGATTGTGAGCGTATTCTAAGCGACTAAAACTTAATTTGAACATGTTCGAATGTCTAAAATAGAAATGAAAGCAGACTTTTAAAAGTTATTTAAAGAGCACGGCAAAGATAATTTGGACAGGAAATTAAGGAAAAGGTTGTAAAAAATCTTGTTGAGAAAAGGAGGGGACACAGCATAAGTAAACCGTAAGCATACATGTTGACACATATTGGGCAGTGCATTTATTTGCAGAAAGAATATACCTAGTTTTCTTAGTCATAGTAAATAAAACCCATCGGCAATAGCAGTCAAAAATTCACTTGGCTCCACTCAATTAAACCAAGAGGCACTTTCGACGCACTTGACTTTTCGAGCTTTGAAGTCAATAATGCCTTAATAAGCACCATAATAGCTGCTCTTTATTTATGTATTATGCATAATAAATGTAATATATACTAGGTCACTCATTTATTTTAATGCCGCGATTCTTCTTACTCCTCCAGAGAGACATACCAGCATAATATTCCTTGTACCATTGTCACTCATAAAACTACACTGGTTAGGTAGGTGCATTATGTTTGTTTGTGTGAAGATTCTCTATCACTCGTCATGCCATTTCTTTCAAGTGGTGAAATCATTTGCAACGGTACAGTAAACAGATGGCACGGCATGACTATTTAGTTAAAGGCGTGTCAAGAAGATGCACAAACCTATCATTTGTAAAATGCTACATGTCATATCAAATATGTATGTATAATGGCATGGTGGTACACCATTTTGTCAAAAGAAGGGCCATAAAACATTCATCATGGAAAATTCGAGATGTGTAGGTAAGTACTCATGTTTGCGCGTGTACTGAAGTAGGAAATGACAAAGATGAGAGAAAAGGTGGAAGTTGAATATTGTCACCAACAGCAACTACTGCGCCGAAGTGACTGATTGAAGAATGTTCTTTTATCTCGGTATATTTTTTTGCGGCACGCCATGCCACACCGGTGTAGTAGCACTTTACTCTGCTTCGGCACTCATATTGCAGCCACACCGTCAGTGAAAAAAAAACCAGAAGCCGTAGAGTGCGGTTTAAAAATTAGTACAATGATTTCTGTATACTATTCTCTTGAGAGATTGACTTGGCGTGAAGTGAATTCTACGCATTTTTATCATACCGACAACGGGAGGAAGTATTCAAGACTGAAATGTTGAATGTTCAACAAATGGCTCGAATTTGCTTTGCCACTTTTTTGTGAATATGTTGCTCTGCTTTTAAATGAGACATTTGAAAAGATAAAGAATGGGAATGGAAACATTTTTTCCATCTTCTTCCCTCTTTGTCACACATGCTTGCATTGCATTACGCTTAATAGCTGTAAACAGAAAGAAATGTCATCCCCATTGCATATTATATCAATGTTATTTTAGTGTATTGAATGAAAATAACATAAACAGGTAGATATGTAGGTACGTATATCATTTCTTTCGTTTTGTTGCGATTGTCGACTACTTGCTAATTCATTTTAAAACGAAATAGGATTATTCACCATATCAACAGCAGCATATACATGTAGTACATAGAATAAAAATTAACAAGAAACCACATATTAACATACTAAACATGTAATTAGTAATCATTTAATATTCTTTTCATAACAATGTACGTCCACACATTTCCTATTGCTATAAAGTATTTTTCTTGTGATTGTGAATATAGGTATATGTATGTCTACATAATCTAGCAGAATGATTTAGATGCTTTCTACACAACGTGGAATTTCTCCACAAGACAAGAGGTTGAAGATGCAGCAAGAAAAAATAATAATGGTAACGGGAAAGCTCATTTATACTCTTTTGACACGGCATGACTGAAAAAAATACATGGTATTCAAAACCATTTATTGGGAAATATTTTACTGCGACATTTCTCTAATAAATTTCTTATTTTGTAGCAACGATTCATCTTTAAAATAGTACAAGACATTTACTTTGACACCTCAAGAAAAACAATTTTAATGCGACGGAAACATATTCATGCATAATATGCACTTTTATAATATAAAATTTATATCATACTGAATACGGATACAAAAAGTAGTACAGCTACTTTTTTTACGTTATTGCTGCTCGTGCCGATTTGATCCTACTTTTTTCGTTTGATTGTGTTGTTGTTTAGTAATGAATCTACGTACACGTAAGATGTGGAGGAGTGAGTGAGTGTGAAGACAGGACATAATGTGGTGCTTAGCCAGAAAAAAAATATTTTTTAAATATTTTAATGACGACATTCACAACATAATGCTGATACCTACTGTTTTTTATTAATCCCACATTTTTTTTGTTACTTTGAATGTAATTTATTCAGTGAAAATTAGGTCATTAAAGAATTTGCTAATCTTATTTTCTTAGCTTTTAATATAGGTGGGCATGCACAATAAACCGCCAACTGTACAATGTATTCTGTCATGGAGCTTAGTATTAATAGTAATTTAGACATAAAAACTGCAATTGACAGTAATAAATGCGTAATCATCACAATGTTTCTATATTTAAAGGTGTCTGAAAACGCCATGAAAAGAAGTTGCATTTGATATCTAAATATTCGCACATAGTTTTGGAGCATATACCTTATGAACAAAAGCAGTGTTTTAACGTAAAAGATTATACATGATCGCAAGAACTTACTATTAAGCTTTCAAGGTTTTCTTTGCAATTTCTGTCCAGTATAAGAAATAAAAAATTGTATCATTCTCTTTGCATCATCATCATGTCATTTGTTTTGAAAGAAGATTTTTGCAAGCTCTCTTTTATATAATGATAATTTGATCATACATACAAATATCAAATAGCATGCGTACATATATAGCGATTAAACTTAGCTGACTAAATGCAACCTCAATGCAACAAAAACCTCACTACCTTGTCTTCACAATATTATGATGCTTGATGTAGAGATATCTAAAAAATGTTGTTTGCAATGCAGTGTAGGAATGAAATGATGACATAAATGTGAACTTGGCAGATAATTTATGAATTGTCTCTTTATTTTCTGCATATTATCTTCCAGTTCTATCATACTATATTTTTGCTGCCTTATGTCATGAGTCATGACTGAATGTCAAAGTAAGGTATTTTTTACATAAATGAATATTATGACGATAAGCTTTGACTGACTCATGAGCTTTGAAGCTCATGAAGGGTAATATACAACTGACATATTGCCATTTCCCGTCTCATATACCTCACTTTTACTGTCCATAAAACTGATCCAAGATCCACATCCAGAGGAGCGTATCTAGACAAACATCATTATCCCAGTGAGCTGATTATATATCTTTGGCTTGTCTTCTCTCAGAGCTCATGTATATGTCTGTCTGCATAGGTAGATGCACAAGTATTACCAAATTGGTGCATATTCTCGTGTGATTTTTGTGAACATTTACCTAAAAAAAATGCTAGGCTCTATCCAAATATTCCAAATAATGTAGGTACATAACTTATAATATTTGCTAAACGAGAGAGAACAAACATGAAATACTTTCCATCTTTCCCCTTGAAACGATTCCTCGCATATCGTTATCGTTATTGTCCTCTTTCATTATCATCACCAATTTGGATGACACGATTCTTACATGCCATGAAAATACATGCAAATAACATAAATAATGCCGTTACTATGTTACAGATGTATGTGTGGGATATGTATGTATATGTAGTTAGCTAATATGAAAAATATCCTGATCACAACGCAAAGAAAAATCTTGCATCGATTAAAAAACTCATATCTATCTTACAATTAGATGGAGAGTTCTTAGCAGTTATATCTATTTTTCTTGTTCAGCTTCAGACGAAAAGAGATGACTACTACTTGTTGCAGTTGATAAATATTATTTTTGAAGACTAGCTTTCATGCATATACGTCTCGTTTCTATTAGCTTATCACCTCCGTCGTCACCCTGTCCTGATTTTCTTTATTTTCCCCATTCGCATTTTGCACTTTTATATCATGCTAAACCAGTTTTATCCGTAACTCAGTTGTCGTACCAAGCTGGTGTTAGTGAAACGAAATTTAAAAAAAACTTCTATCTGCCAAAAGAGCAATTAATTTACCAAGACAAATCATAACTTTGTGTAATTAATTATGTCTAGGCGATAGATGATTTATATTTATACGTCAATGTCAAAAGATATTTTTTATAATCCTTCACTCCTCTCTGTTAGAGTGTTTGGAAAGCAACAAAAAAGTGTTTTATCTATGAGTGAAAATTTACCAATGGTGTTTTTGCATATTTATCAATTGCATAAATTTGGGTTACGTACAACGTATGAACACGACATTTTGTATCAACTTTTGTGTTTGATTTCAAAGAGATATTTTGACAGTCTTGAAATGTCTTGTGAAAAGTAATCCGTGGCGTTCACTACAAATTGAGCACTTACTTGGCTGCTCTTCTTTCAAATAATTTTTAACTTCCTGTTGAATATTTGATAAACTAGTAATTTTGCAAGTGACAAAACATATCAGGGGCAACGAGAGCTGATTCTAAGATTAATTTTGTGTGTGGTTTCATGTTTGTGTGCAGTATATTTTATATGACATCGAATCGATGCGATGTATGTGTATACCTATTTAAATAGGTAGATATGTATATAGAAAAGAATAACATTTTACTGTGTCAAGTGCATTTTGTGTGTTAGTATATATTAGTATATATATGTAGGTACGATCTCGGATAAAAACATTCATGTTTGCGTGTATGTGTGTGGTGGATGGAGACAGACGCGTTCTGAAATGACTCTGAAATCCCTTTATTATTATTATTATTATTGTAAGATTGTAAGCTGTGTGATTTTAAGTGCACTAGACACACGTAGACGAACTGAGTAGTTATTGTCACCGACGAAGCATAAATCTTTTTGGGCTTTCCCAGTCCAAGTCCCTAGTGCTGACTCAAGCTCTTCACGTCTACACAGTATCCATCTCAAAATCAGTCAGACACTCGGCAATAAAATAAAATAATCTTGTAACCGAGTAGACTGAATAGCTACAGTGCATGCGAACTTTGTATGAGAAAAGCATGTACTTGATTCCGACTTGACTGACTTTTGCAGAGAAAGAATTCGTTCGTAGTCATATAAGCTAAGCATAGCACTGCATGTAGTCATACATTTTTTATTAAATATCTCGGAATGATTACTTCACATAATTTAGTTAGATCGGTAAACAAACAAGAAAGAAGGAACATATGAGGTTGTATAGTGAAACTAGAGCATTTCCGACAGTGTTTTGGCTCGGTGTCAAAACAATCTTTTATAGCATGGGTAAGGTGTACAGTGCCGATATCCCGATTTTCCTATTTAGCCAACTTCCATGAGCGTCGTCGTCCGCTAATAATGCGACACATTCTTCTAAAACTAAAATGACCAATTTAAAAAATCTTTTTTTTGTCAAATGAGAGATGAAAAATGTGTTTATCTCATTTAACTAATTATAATTTATTGAGATTATTTCGTCTCCCCTCAAAGATAATTTCATATTAAACAAGTCCCCCATGTTGTAAATGTTATCTAATTGACAACCATAACAAAGCAGGTACGAAATTTGGTTGAAACAAAAACCGGAGCGCAAGAGAAATGCTTCAAGTTCAATCGTGTCGTTGATGTTTCTGCAACATTTAACCAAAGTACCCTTTAAAAAAATTAGTCGTTTGTGTAGTTGCTTGAAGAAAAAGTCGAAGGGTTCGCTATAAATGCATGTAATACCTGGAATTTCTCCTTATAAATGTAATATGTATGTATGAATATCGCTGGAATGCCAATTATAAAATGATGTTAGCATTCAGCAAAAGTTATCATCTATGTTACAGTAATTAGATTTATATCTAATCATGCAAAAGAAATCCTCCATCTTGGATAGCTAGACTAACTAATTCAGACTTTCAATAAAGTAATTTTCCCTGAGAGGCCATTTATTACTATTTTTTGTGCGAGGAGAAAGGACTTGGTCTATTTCCGGACACATATATCATCATCATTTTCATGATAGCGATGATACGCTCGCTCTTCTCGCACAACTAGGTAACTAAAGTAGCTAAAGCTTTTTGCATAGTATATATAGCCCTAGTCCTGGAATACGTGGGTGGTGTAGGTGAAGCACAAAAAACAAAAGGAATTTTGTGATGTAACCGAAATACTCGTTCTACCAAATCATCCTCTGAATTCACTTGAATGAACTTGTAGGTCTGGCATGCATAAATACTTTTGATTTTCTACAAACATCATGGTCATAGTCATAAAAATTCGCTCATGGTTGTACCAAGCCCACTCCCAGTACCAAAACAAACATTTCTCGTGTAGAAAAAAAGGAAATCTCGAGCAAACATTAAAATTGATGTAATGGTAAATCTAGTGATTTGCTAGTGGACTCGACAGCGTGGCATACTCCACAACCCACTTTGTAAATACTTATTATTACATTTTGTGTACATGTGTCACGCCATGTGTGAGTATTAGCAATAGGTATGCATCCATGTACAGTTATTGTGTTGCAGGTTGCAAAATTTACACTGTTTCTGAAAACTTCGTAATTTATTACTCATTACTTGTAGTACACTTATTATGCTCGCATCGTGCTTCCAATGTTATGCACATTGATCTGAAACAATAATTTATATGACTATCAGAAATATAATATCATGCATTGTTTTTGTTCGTTTGAGTCCGTGGTGTTGTTTTATGTTATAACGCTAACCCGTTTGTCTTGACTTGTCGTTTATATACATTTTTTGGATGTGGGTTGGTTGGAACCTCAATGCAACCGAGAATTTTCTCATGAAACCAAAAGCTTATACATTTGGCCTCTCCGTGACTGTTCCAACTTAGGATGAGCTACAACAAATTAGTATATTACAAAAAATAGTTTAAGTGCGTAAAATGATAAGACAAACAACAGTGGATAATATGTTTTTTCGCTACACGCTCACCACCGCAAATCATGTGTGCATGTCTGTCACTCACAATCAACAAGAAGTCAGTAACATTTTGTTAATGGTGGCATTAAAGTAGTAAAGCCCATCAGATTTTTGCCTATTATCCTGTAAATACGGTAAAACCAATGTGCTACATTCATATATTTCATACTCCTGTACATCATATATTATACCTATATACATAAGTACAATCCCTTCATATTGAAAGCCTAATACAGATAACATAGGTATTACCGCTGATGTATTTCCATTCTCCTGTGTGTGTGTGTGGTAATCTTTTAAATTTGCGTGAAACATCAAATAATGCACTAGACAGGTATTTAGGTAATGCATATAATATATAGCACAACAGAGAAATTGGTTTGCTTACTTATCAGTTTAGTAGTAATCAATTTATAACAGTTCTTTGCTGATACTTCTTCTGACACATCTCCTGTTCATCTGTGGAATGGCAAGGCACCCATATGTGTGTGTGTAGTGTAAAGTGTGCAAAAGTGTGGTAGTTGTTGTATGCACATACTTGAATGTTTTGTGTTGCGTTGTTTTAGTTATCCTGTCTCTTTTGCACTTTCAATCTTTCACTGATCGTCTGCCTGACTGACTATTACAAACAAACAACCAAGGTTACATACTTGATTACAAATTTTCAGTGATTGAATTTCGAAAAGATTTGACAGTGGTTTTTGTTTCTAGAAGAAATAGAAAGTTGAGCAATAGCCAAAAGAATTTAGTAAAAAAAATATTTCAAGTAGGTATAGATACTACTGCTGGTCTTCAAATTTTGTCAGGTACACACTTTGAAAAGTTACATTTTGTATACAAAATACCTAAGGCCACAAAGGTATGTGCACTGCACACACTGTGACTACTTTACGGAATCTGAAATAATAATCAGTAATAAGATGATAATGATATAACTGAAAAGAAAGTAGAAAAGTTTTGAAGTAAGCAATGCACAAACCAAGACAATGGCACGGTGTGTATGTGTATCAGGAAAACAAAACAGTGTAGCAGCTCAAGTACAAGCAGAAAAAATTGGTGCAAGGATTAGTTGTTCGCCAAAAGCCAGGAAGATTCCCTGAGCTACTTTTTTATCTGCCCTGTTTGTTACATTTTATTTCTATAATATCCAAAAAAAAGCACCGCCCTTTAGCATGGTACTTTTACATCTCTTCAAGATATTGATGATGGCGCTACCACAACTTTTACCATATCATACCAAAGTTTGTGATTTACCGTGCTGAAACTTAACAGATAAAAGTTACAATAGTTAGGAAACATTATTTCGCAGCAAATGATGTAAAAAAGTATTCCGTTTTAAAAGAAATATATTAGAGAAAATATAGGTCGCAGTGAATTTAAACGGCACATGAACTTATGAAGTTGTCACATTCTTTTACTGTAATTTACGTTTATCATATTCATCATTTTTTTTATTAAAAAGGGATTTGACTGGAACACGTTATTTGTGATAGTACAGGCTAAAATTCTAAACTTCTCTGTACAATTTAAGTTCAAAATACGGATAAAAATTAATAGTCACATTGGTTGATCAATGATACGTACATGCGTTGGTATATATTTCAGTTTATTGAAATGAATGCAGCGACAGACAGATTGACAACACGTTATTATTATGTACGATCAAAAGGGCATTTCATGGCTTTCATCTTCATTCAACTGTGTAAAAAAAATGCATGCGAAATGTGAAACATTCGAGAAAATAGTTGGAAACTAATTGCATCTGTTAGCTGTTTTAATTGTCATGTGCAAGTGCATCAAAGGATAGGACCGGGCAAAAAATTAAGATAAGAACAGATGAAGTTTACATTACAATGATAGTGACCCAGACCCATTTTTTTCTCTTTCTCGGTGAATCCCGAAGACAAATTGTTTGTTGTTATTGTGTCACGTTATGTTTCACAGAGGAAGGAACCAAGGAGGAGTAGTTATTTGGCAAAATACAAAATACTACTTGGAATAATATTTGCGATGTAGCTCGAGAGAAGAGGCAACCAACCAACCAAAAGTAAAAGTATGTGCAATATTTATGCACTTTGGAATTGTTACAGAAAACCTACCTATAATAGACAACACACATGCACATGACAGTAAATATAAATGAATACAATACAAAAGTCCACGCAAACAGAGGAACATACAGAAACCAGGTCAGGTTCGTATGATGTGGTGGAGAAGTAGTAGCATTTTAGTACTTGCATCCACAAAGTTCTAAAAGGAAACTGCCATAGAAGAGACTAGCATATGAAATAGCCATTAGAATTCTTGTGCTAAAAGTTGGTGTGCACAAATATAATCTTTTTTATGTTTGAAAGTTTGAAAGATGATGTTGGATGTGTTTTCAAGAATTGTTGTGTGCAGTTTCCGAATGTTACTGCGACCACACCATGTGAAAAGTAGTATTTATTGCTTTTTAGGTTTCGAAAAATTCTTTTATAATCTACAATGACTCAGCAGTATTTCCATTGTGACAAAGAATGACGTTACCAACGAAAGCGACAGTTACTGACGTGGCTTGTGACAAAGTGATCTCCTAAAGAAGTGACATGCTTCCATCCGCCGCACACGGAGAACACCACAAGCTTAATTACATACACACCTAAGTACTTTTGTATATTTCACATGGATTGCAGAAAAAGAAGGGAAAAGACTTTCATTTAGAGCTTTTTCCGTGTTTATTCACCGTTTCGTTGCTACGGGGATCGGAACTGTTATTTTAACAATATTATCGTGAATTATCAGTTGTCAACAAGTTTCGACTTTAAAAAACTATAAACTAAAAAAAACTGACTTTCGCAAAAAAAGAAGAAGCTTACTCATTGAATCAATATCTCAATAATTTCAATATCGGAAGTCCATGATAATTAAAGTTTATTGGATTTTTGGCATCAAAATAATTTCCAGCTTTCATTTTCTTTAAGTTTGCTTGGACACTATATTTGGATGTTTTAAGTGTGTCATCAACAATAAATTGTTTATAAGTTGTGATAAGTTTGTTATAAACACAAAATCCCTTCCTTTTCATCCATACACCCACGATAAAAGGATGATGGAGAGTGGAAATGGTAGTAGACAGGAGAAAAGCCAAGAGTTCGAAGGATACCTAGGTAAAAAAATATAAAGCAAAAACATAAACTTCAACGTTGACTGATGATGTTGATATTATTAAATGTATATTTTAATGCTTTATTATAAATAGCTAATCACGATATCTTTTCGTGATGAACTCTGTAATAGTAGTAGTTTATGATATATGCCTGTGTATTGTGTGTGTAGTGTTCAGTGAACACTGTTCACTTTTATGCATATACACAATATAAAACTCTCTGCTCCAAAGAAAGATCAATTCAGAATGGCATTCAACTTGACCTTAAATACTTTTTTGTTAATTTTTTTACCAGTAATATTAAGCAAATATATGTGGTCAAGTGAAATGCTGAAGTAACGCATTTGAAATTCAGCGTCTCTCTATGTGTCTATACTGTTACAACGTAAATTTATGTTGTAGGCGTTTTTCTATGTGTTTGTCGTATGTGTGTGGGGGGAGTTCATGATCATCATGAGCAGTGTTCATTATAAGCCAGTTTTTCATTTTTCATTGTGTCTGCTCACACAAATGCACATTGGCAGGACTCATATGATGCTTGTTGTTTGAGTAGTTCAATTTTTTGCTGTAATAATCGCTATTCCCTTGTCTTCTGGAATTTTTGTTCACTCACAAGAATCGAAAATGATTCGTGAGATGATAAGAAAATTTATACGGATTTCGTGATGTTTTATTATTAAAAAGCTGCGTATTTATATTTGCCAGGTTGATACATGATTTTAAGTTTTTTTTTTAGAAAAATAGAAGTTGATACACAAAGTTAAATATAAAATCAAATATATGCCTACATACTTATCTTGGAATCTTAAAATGAGCTTGTCTTGAAAACAATAACTTTAGCTATTGAAACTGACAATTTTTATATACACAGATATATGGCAAATGTAAACTAACACACCTAATTTACCTAAGTATTGCATATGAATAGAATCTGCGTTCTAGTATCTTGCGAATCAAACAAACTAGAACTAGAGATACACTACGTATCTTTACCTTAAAAAAGACATTCGTCAGAGAAGAGATAAAGAACATTTCCCAATTGTCAGTCAGTCAATATGAGAGTATGTATGTACATATTTTACTTGCACTGCATATGTTTGCCATACATCGTGCCATGCTTTTGCAGACGACCTTGAATCCTTTTGGCATTGACGCCGTGTTTAGTATGGTGCTTAAAGGCTTATTTATTTGTCATTTAGGTTTGTTATATTATGTCAAGTAGGTGTTCCCCATTTACGTGTAGGTAGCTAGATTTTCCTCCATCATCAGATGTAAAAACTTTCTTATTTTTTTTTACCAATAAGCACATTTGGCAGATGCAGATGCTTTCGTTATTATATGACTATTTTATTGCTGACTAGGGAGAGATGAAAATAAGTTTCTTGTGTTGTCTATTAAATGTGTGTGTGTACAACTCGTAAATTTTTTTATGAATGGGGAAGAATTTATATTTCATTTTCCCGTCAATTGCTCCATGTCACGCACAATATCAACCTATCGAACTGCACACGACTCTTTCAAAGCCAATTACAAAAGTGACCATCTAATAAATAAATAGCAATTAACTTAATGCACAAAAGTAATATATTTTTCTTACTTTTTTTGATAGACTTTTGACTTACATATTATATGCTGCACGGAGAAAGTATCCATCAGATAAATGCAATCGTACACTTTCATGTTCATTTTGAAATGCTTATCTTCAAAAATACAATTTCGTAGACAAAGCGAAACCTCATTAAAAATTACCTTGTTTGTAGCCGACAAAGCCTGTCACACAAAAATGAAACCATAAACAGATCAAATCAAGACAATCTTCTCAAAGTAAATGTACATACACACAATGCCTATGCACAATACGGCGCATATTATCCATCCATGCAAGATACTTAATACACAACAGCCTCGCACTCAACTTACCTAGTTTACATCACATACTCCGATGCCATGCTCATCAAAAAAATTCGTATTAAATTGCGAATTTTGCTCATATTTGTGCAAAAACAACCTTACACAGCAGGATTATCATTATTACCGACACTACTTCTGCATTCAGCATTTTTTCCCAAAGTAATGGTAATACTAAATAATTATATTACGCTACTTTCTAACATGATATTAAAGACATCAAGCTTATAATAAGCTGTGCACGGTGTTTTATTTTGTTTTACGTGTCTTCCCAATAAAGCACAATTGAACGATAATGAAGTGTCAGTCCATTTGTTTGAAGTAGCGGACAACAACAGCGTAATGTGCATCGTGCAGCCGTGCACCATCATATATCATCACCATCATCAATCCTTATAATAGCTTAGCATCCATCTCATGAGGAGATGTGAATTTTATAAAATGAAATGAAGTAACTAGTAAACAACAATCAACATCATATATGCTCATTCAGCAATTATACTTATCTCCCATCTTTAAAAGAGTAGACAATCTTTTTTTCTTTTCAACCTGCCACAACAGACTTCTCTATTAGGAAAGTCTAGTCCAGCTTTTCAAAAGAATTGACGCGACAGATATGCGAGTTTGTTGCTTCTGGCTATATAATAGATGATGATGATGATGATGGCGCAAGTCATAATGCATAACCTTTAGTTGCAGTGATTTCTCATATTTTTCTTCTAAATTGGAATGGAGGGAGAGGTATGTAGTTCTAGTTCTTCAATGATATCGTATAAATGCTAATTATTACCATTTTACCAAAGAACACACTTACTTGCTCATATCTTAACTTGAAAGCCTTTACAGTTACAGTAACAATATTCACTAATATATATACATGCCTTCTAGCCTTGGAAAGTCCTTAACAGTAAGCATAATATAAATATGATAAATTACAAAGTGCAGTGATTATGATTCATGATCTAAACTACTGACTTGACTGACTTGATTCCTATGACAGCTTTCATCACATTCAACTCCACTCCCTTGAACTTCTTCACAAATTATGTATATAACTATCTACCTACCTACCTTATGTGTACCTACCAAGTTAAGTCACAGAATGAATGGAACGTACACAAAAAAATATGAGTTGGCGTTGCTTTATGGTAACATGCATGTTTGATTGCTAAAAAGGGGTAAAGAAAGTCATGCAATAATGAGCAAAAATGCATGTACCTTGGAAAAAAAACTACGAATTCAAGAAGTGTCTAATCTGTTGTATTGTTACTGCCACATCACAAAAAGGCATGTTGCTCATTTTTTTCCAGTTAGTTAAAAACCACTTTTATATTTTGTGACCATAAAATACAAAATAATATTATCCAGCCACCAGTATCAAAATCAACTCTTTTGAACTCCTACACCACTGTCATTGATGACCATCACCGTCGTCCGTATACATTATCACTGTGCCACTGAAAAACTAGCTACTATAACTACTTACTGTTCTATATTGTGAATAATGCTCATGTCATTACGGCTTGCATAAAAAATGTGGATGAAAGCTTAAAAGTGTATGAGGCGAAACATGATACTTACTTGACATTGCTATATATGACACATTTATTAATGGGGTGTGTGGACTAAAACAAAATATATGTATATTTCAAAATGTAGTTTTATTTTATTCACATCAAGTATTATTAGCAGACGAAAGAACCTTGATTATCTTTACTTGGTAAATGCAGAGATGTAAACGTGAATGTATGGCTGTAAAACTTAATGTAAAATATTTGAGTGTATACCGTTTTAAATGAACAATTGATTTAATAGATGGAGACAGAAAAAACACTTTAGAATGATAAATAATATTACATTATGTGTCTTATTGGTGGTGGTCCATTCCACTCCAAAGTAATGCGTACCTACACAGGCAGTTTGTGTACATTAGTTGATTTACTCATGATTATGACTTTGATGATTATGATAATAAGTAAAATAAAGAGTTTTGGATGAGTAAAAAGGTGATATATATACCAGATAAAAAAGTACATTAGATGCATTATATATGTAAATATATATTACAGGTGTATATGTATGTACTATGCATGTAGCTTGGAGTTCTGAAAAAAAAATCCGAGAATCCTTTTTGGAGACGCACTCGTAGTCGTGTGGTGGTAAATAGTAAAATAGTAATTTTTGTGGGTTTATTACGCTGCATATAAATGAGCATCCGATGATGATGAGATGAGAATGTAAACCATAACAAAGGCAATTGTGGAGAGATCCCAAAAAAGCACATGTACTGCATTTAAAAATGTAGGCGATAGTGGATGGAGTTGATGTGAAGAGAGAGAGAGAGAGAGAGAGAGAGAGAGCGACTAACCGGCTTGAAATAATATTACCCAAAAACCCCAAGGTATTTACGCTCAGTGTATATCGCCATCGCACATGTAACAACGAGCACTCATAGGTATGATGTTGTTATAGTCATATAGTTGATAGTTACTTTTTTATGACTTCTTCTCTTCTCCTGATTCAGTCCTGCATACTGGTCATCATTATGGTTGGTGTGGTACTATCATCAAAGTTGTTGTTGTACTCGTCCCGTAGTATACTTTCTAGATGAAGCATAGCGTAAACTGACATTCCATTCAATCGTGTCGCTTTCTCACTTCACCTGTTAGCAAAACACCTGAAATTCGGTGCGATATGACAAATTTGCGAATGGGTCAACTTTGAAGATGGATCATTACTGGAGAAATTTTGTTAAAAACCAGTCTCCATTAAGGATTTCCAAGCTTGAACCAGGGAAATCGTCAATTGTTTCAGGAAATTAGCCCTTTTTATGGAAGGGGAGCAAGGGAGATGACTTGTCAGCTTGATGTTATTATCCCTTCATTTATATACGTTTAGCTCTTGGTTAATGTAGTTTGAATGCGTACATTGTACATACATAAAAAAGTTGTAACGTACGTAGGTAGAAAAGGATGATATTGCATACATATGTGACAAGCAGCAGCAGAGATTGGAAAAATGATGATGATGATGAAGATGATCATCGTGATAACAAAACAGGAGGGACTCTCTTAATATTGAACAATGAGTCGCCTTTGGTGGCATTCTCACTTACGTGACTCTTCTCGGCGTGGAATTGGAATTCGACATTTTATTGAGTAGGCAACTCAGTCTCAGGCTTGTGTTTTGCTGACCCTATTTGAAGAAATAAAGTGATGATGATGAGTGCATAATAAATATTGTATAGGTATAGGTATAGGTAACATCATCAACATCATTTTATCATTTAATGGTATGCGTGTACCAATAAGTATATGTATATATATATAAATATATGCTGGAGGGCGTTCAAAAAAATTTGTCACATTGAAGCATTTAACTAGACGATTTTTTTCTTGGTCAGAAGATTTAGATGGTCAGGCCAAAGGGCGTATTCGAATTCAATTTTATGGGCTTGTATAAAATGCACGTGTGCACAATATTGCATATCATTAGTATTATTACATATTATATAGGTACGCTTTGTATCGAATTTGAATAGGTTTTTGTGGAACCACAAAATAATGCTCGCGTCATTTCTGTTAGCTTTGTATATTATCGCCAATTCCATCTTTTTCTTGGTAGAATTCGCAGAGCATCAGCCAAGAAAAAACACAATAATAATATACATACATTTGTCATGCGTCTCTTCTCCCTACTGACCTACTTCACATGTCATGTCATATAAATTTCAAATTGGACTTTTGCTAAACGAATTTAAAAAAAGTGTATATGTAAGCGTCTTAATGAAATGCTTAAATGACAGCATTTAAGTATTTCATTCCACTTCCGTTTGTGCACGTTTTTCTCAAATTATCTCTCTTATCTATCAAAAATGGCAATAATTGCAAATGATCCTAGACGCCAGAGGAAATAGGCGACCCACTAATATCTGATTTGATCTCAAGATGATCACCAATTTAAACTGACTTTACAAAACGATGCGATACCGTATTTGCCAGAAAAAAATCAAACCCATTACTTTTCCATAATACATATGATAGGTAGGTATGTATTTTCTTGATCCTTTTAATTTTTTTTAAACGATACAATCATGTACAAAATGGGTAGCAGCCCATGCAAAAATACACCCAGTAAGCACACTTCGCTGTGCTCGTACTTAAAACGTCATAATCTTTAAATCTAGCTAATGCTTATCAATAATTTATTTTATGAAAGTTTACTTATGCGGCCTATTCTGAATTCGGAATCATTTTATTTGTATATATGTTAACTGCATTTACTATTTTTTAAAGACCGCACACAGGTGTCCATATAAATTCTCATAAAGACCATCCATAACATGTTGAGTAAAGTAAGACAACTCAAACAAGCCAACGAGAGAGAGAGAGGCAACTGATTTTTTTCTCTAGTTATTTGAAAAGGTATATTAGCCTTCCTTCTAGTGAATTTTCCTTGTTTAAGCACTCACATTATCTTATTACGAGTTATGTGTGGATACCTACGTACATCTTTAATGTTTCTAATCCAATATGTGTTGTGGTGGTTATTTGAAAAAAAAGTTGTAGCATCGTATATGTAAAAAAAATGTAAAGCATAAGTATTTGTTAGTGATGGAGGAACATCTCCACTTTATTAAAAGGTGATTTCATCGATGGACTATGAGCCGCTGAGATGCATTGTTTGTGTGTGAGAAGAAGGGAATGATGAAGATGATGATGGTGGTGGGCTCATCCTTTCTACCTTAAATGTACTCTTGTTCCTTGTAAATCCTTATTCTGGTCAAGATCATCGTAATCATCATCATCATCATCGTCGTCGTATTATATTATGATTAGTATTACTGCCACGTTGGAGTGCTTTTATGGAGTCTAAACGTCTTGACTGATTGACTAGTGTGCGTTTGTCTCTCCTCTGTCTATGGTGCTCTTTCAAAATCTCTCTCATGATTTTGCTTTGCTTTTATAGCTGCTACTATTATTATTGTTGATTCCCAAACTATAGTTTACTTTGTTATTTACTAGTTGGCAGTTTTTTTTCGTTCTTCTGTTCGAAGAAGGGAAGTGCTTATGACTGTGATTTGTTGACTTTGGCTTTGCTCATCATCATCAAATAATAAAATCAAATGAAATTGGAAACTAACGAAAGCAGGATAGTTGTTGTAGGAATGATGAAATTGGAGTGGTTCTGGTTATACATTTCACTACGTCAATTTGATTGATGAACTATTTTTGTCATTATTTCGTGAATATAAAATAAACACACATATACATATGTACATATACCAAGCGACGACTTGATGGTGGTTCTCTCTTCGTGTTTGGATCGTGATATACGAATTGGAGCTCCATTGAAAATTACAAAAAATAATATTTTAAAAGTGATGCGTGGGAGGAGAGGGAGGTGAAAAGTGATAATGGGAACAAGTGCATAAATATCTTTGGCTGAGATTTTTTCTGGGATGCTCAGATTAGATTCATGACTGGGGTGATGTGAATCGTGATATTTCTTCTTATTTTTTATCGATTTCCATGCACGAGACGTTTATAGCGTGAGAAAGCACCTTTGTATCGTTAAAATCCATGTTTGTATGGTTCATGTGCAATTTTTGTGAATACATTGCTAGTAGCCTGTGTTCTTAAAAACAAGTATATAATAATAATAATAATAATAATAATATTTGTGATTTCAATTTCAACATAACCAAGAACCCTAACAAAAAGTCATAAGCTGACATATACCGTGCATTATAAGTACTTTATTTTGTGCTGATCATACAGCATAGTTTATTTCATAGATTGTGAGTGTAATTTTTTTTACAAATTCCCTGTTTATTATTGCTTGTAAAATGCCTTCCGCCGGAATGTTTTCAGGTAATTATTTTGCATGTAAAATTAATATTAAGACCACATTTCATCGTCAATTTATTCTCATGTTATTGGGAATAATTACACTTATTAAATTCATGTACCATATTTGTCTAAACAAGAGAATCAACTCAATAAATAATTGTCCCATAACACACATCATAATCATCTCATGCTCCACTAACAGTTACTTACCTAAACTCATTAAGAATGAAAGAAATGAAAACTAAGAGTTGATTCACTATCATAATATGTGTCTTGTGTGTAACATTCATATAAATAATGTTTTTTTTTGTTCAATTTTCTATATGGTGTGATGTTATTTATCTGTGTTTGTACTTTTTTTTACAGATGCTCTACTGGCTGACCTTCAGACGACGGTAACGTCACCTCCTGGAAGCCTTAGTCGTTCAAGTGGTTACAGTTCCACCTTAAATGGAACGGCGTCTCCTTCACACCTCGCTAAACAAACTGAACATTACGATTATAATGTAGAAAAAACCGTAAGTTATTTTTTTAACGTTTTGTTGTTGTAAGATTCGTAATGAGTTAAAAACCACTACAACATCCGCAAAATTATACGAAATCAGGATTTAGAAAACCACAGCAGGTGCCCCACAACTAGAGAGATGCGCGCATAAATTCTATACATTACAATTACGTCCCTATACCAGCATGTGTTTATGTTCTCACTAATCTAGAAATTAAAATAAACGACGAAATGCTCAACAATAAAAAAACAAGGATTTTCATCATTCCTTATTGAAAATAAACCGATTTAACTACGAATATATACACACATAACAGGAAAGGCACATCATCACTTGATTATCATTAACTGTGTTTCCTCAATGGGGGAATACGGAAATATGCCTCACTCTCTCTGGAAGAAGCATTTTTAAATTTTCTTGTATTTTTCGGCGACTTGTAATATTATTATGACCTATGTCACGTATTTACGTTTTACTTTACCACAACTTGATTTGTGCGTGTTTGCGCAAGTAGAAGGGAGGCTTGTTGAATATCAGCTTTCAACATTCCAGAAAATCTCATGTATACATCATCACATCATAGCTATCATATTCGTTTATTCATCTCGAAAATTATTAAGTTTTTGACTGCTGTGTTCAGATTTAATTTTTACAAATAGTACTATAACAGGCTGCGTGTATATGTGCATGTGTACCCTTTTCTTGCCCAGTTTCTGGAATAATGTTGAATGGTAGGTTTTTATCTGTCACTACCAATGTATCATAGTGGTAACCGTATCCGATGATCCAATGATGATGATGATTTTTTCCTTTGCCGCACGCATTCCATTCTGGTATAGTAATAAGAAAATCAGCAGAAACGTGAGCACGAGTCAGCCAAGCGCTTTGAGATTCACTGTTTTTTTTTCAATTTCGTTAGTAAACTACGCATATAAACAAAAAAAGAGGAAACGTATTACTCTGCACTCTGTGAGTAAGGATTGATGATATATAGTAAAGAAAAGAAATCCTCATCTTTAAAGGAAGTTACAATTTTAGAAATATGTACAATATATGTACGTTTGCACGAGTATGTTGTAATAATAATAATGCATGCATTATGGTCTTGCATAAAGCGACGACGCATGTGACAAGAAGATAATGCCATTCATTCTCATCTCATTCTCTCTCTCTTTCTCTGAATGAAGTAAATAGAAAAAGGAAGTGGATGAAGTTTGCCCTTGTCATTCATTGTTACATAACGTAACTTTTCGTGGTTAATCTTCAATTGGAGGACATGGTACACAGAGTAGCAGTACAGTTCACTGTACACATATACAGTTCCTCCATTTTCCATGGAATATGGCAGCTTAAGTCAATAGTAACCAATAGTAATAATAATATTGTAACGGAAACATCTCCCAAACTGCGCTACATTTACACTGACGAAGATCTGTGTTTCAAAGAGAGAAAAAAATATGCTTAAGAAGCGTATCAACGGAAGGAATAATAATCTTGGTCGTGTTGTTATTATTAGCTTCATATTTCCTTCCCCCTTGTTTTAAAAGAGTGGTGTGTGCGTTACTGTAAAATGTTTGGTACTGCTGCTGCTGTTGCGGCTGCTGGTGCTTGGCTGTAAAAATGTGAGAACGCATAATGTGTGGAGAAAATGAGCGAAATGCTGTTGCATCCGCATCCAGCAGACGAAGAATATTACGTAGAGGAAGAAAACGCACGAGGAAAAATGTTGATGCGTAAATAGGCAACGCACGTTTACTGCTGCCAGTTACTTGCGTTTATAAAGTTACGTTGAAAACATGGTCGACTGAGCATTGATAGCTTAGAAAAAAGAATTGTTGGAAAGCTTGACACAAACAAACATGTTCAACTGGAAAGACAAAATGAGCTAAAATCTAAAACGAAACTAGCAAGCTTATTAGTCCTATAAATATATGTACATAGGTATATATTGTATGTAGTATATGTTGTGTGTTGCGCGTGGTGTTGTTGAAATAGTAATGTAGAGAAGAAACCGAATGGAAATAAAAATTGTTTATTAGCAGTAGTGAACGTGGAAAAAAAATGTTGTGTAGGCTGTTTGTTTCATAATAAGGAAATACACTGCGTGTTCATATATAAAAAATATTTTTATGTGGCAGGGAAATATTATGTAGTTTGGCAGTGAATGTTTAGTGCGTGGGACTCATTTTTGTGACAAAGTAATTTTTTCAAAAATATATGAAAATACAATATAAAAATATTTTAATGGGCAAGCAAATGTGTTTATGTAGGTTGTTGATGTTGTTGTTATTGGAATGAAAATATTCATGGTTGCATATTTGCATTGTTTATAGGAAATATAAGTACAATAATAAGTAACTAATACCCCCAAAAATTAACTTGGTCTTTTCAAAAGTGATTTTGATTTAGTTTGCTCCGTGAAGATTATATTTTTTATAATATGCATCTCTGTGGGATATTTTTTTTTAAGAATAGGAGCAACGAAGAAATTTTACGATAGTTGATTTATTGATATTGGCAACGTAATAATTCACGAGAGAATAGTTGCTTGTTACATACAAAAGTATAACAAAATGGTGGAATTATTTTGTAAGTTTTAGTAAAAAAGGAGATTTCGGTATTGAAATTTGTTGATGGTTGTATTTTAGGCATTGGGCCTTAATCGCGATGGACTGAGGGAGACAACAAAGACAACAACTGTGTACCAGTCGAATAGTCCAATAATTCGTAATACAGGAAATATGAGTGAGCTAGATTCTTTACTGCAAGATCTCAGCTCTACTTCCAAGTTGAGTCATAATTCTGGTGTATCTAGAGGTAAGTTTGTGAAAAGACACATAATTTATGTACACCTAAATTTGATATTGCGTATTTAAATAAATTAATAAGTTTAACTTTGTTATAATTTGTTAATTGCAGAGCTTGTTTATAACGGAAATCGTCCTAATTCTCGATCCTCTGTTGGTAGCCATGAACGACAAAATACGGAAACGTTTATGGATGATTTAGCCAATGGGTAAAAATGGAATAAAAATAATAATTAAATGTCAATGTTAACAGATATTTATATCGATAATTATACACGATATTATATAATATTAATATATGTGTTTATTTTTATTTTTATTTACGACAACATTTTGTGCGACACTATTTAATCGTTGGTCGCCTTTCTTTTGAGATTTGTGTAGGAATCAAGTACTTTGCTATTTACATAATTAAATGTTTAAATTTGGATGTTTTAAGAAAGCTAAATCCCTACATGATGAATGATACAAGCGTTTTTTGTCGCGTGCATTTTTGGTATCGCTGGGTCGTTAAATAATGGCGTAGGTAGAGAGAAGTATGTGTTGAAACATTACTTCTTGTTATGTATAACCATGTTAATGGCCCCACACGTTGTCGCGATAGAAGATTAAGGCAATAATATAAAATATGGTTAATTCTTTTTCAATGCAAAAAAGAAACGAACTTTTGATTGTCCCACACATGATATTGGTTAATTGTCCCAATTTAGTTGCGATTTCGATTTCCCAAGTTCTTTGAGTTGATCTTTTAAATTGTCAATGGTAATTTATAAATTTAACCTTTGACGAATGTCCTTATAAAAAGTAGAATCGTTAAAAATAGAAATTTATACCCTTTATTTGTAAAAATAATAATAATTAGGATTGGAATGACTGATTTGCTCATGATACGTCTATATTACTGAGACTAACTGTTCTGAATTACATATTATTTGCCGAACACATTGTTGTTTTATGTTCTTCACAGAGAATGATTGCATAGAAACAATGAATATATCATAGGTACCTATGTACATATATGTATTGTATTATTTATGGCAATTTCTTTAGCTGAACTTTCTGGCAAATAATTACAAACTCAGGTTTAATTTATTTTACTTCAAGTTTCAAAATTTTAAGGCTGAATAATAACAAAAAATTTAAAACTATTTACCTATGCATGAAATAAGAGAATCTTTATAAATTAATGTCAAGTGAAATTGATGTAAGCCCTTGGCCTCACTTTATGTAAATAGATGATCAAGTCATTGGGGCTACTTGCAAACGCAGTTCTCGTAACTTGCAAATTGACTGAAATTTAGATTCGACATGTTTGATTGATGATGATTATGATTGACTCATTGCTATTTGCTTAGGTAGACATGTCAGTATATTCATTTATATCATGTATTAAATATCAGACGACAGAGAAAGTAAATTTATTTTCTCCTGTAGATATTTAGGTAAAGTTTTTAATTTTTAATTTAGTTACATATTTATATTGAGCAGTTTTACTTATTATGTAATTGTCAATTGTTTATATTCTGTGCTAAAGAGAATTTTATTCTCGTTGACTCGTATAATCCATGGATATGCACACATGCATGTATGGAAGAGTTTTAATTAACCTCAGTTTTGAAATAATTATTTTACGAGTTACAGCTTTTTATTTTTATTTTTTATGGAAAAATTAGTTACACATTAATAGATTTTTTAAATTATTCCATGTTCCATTAATTATTATAAGTAATACAAATAGTATTTATCATGATTTAGGTGAATTCACTTTGTTGTTGTATGAAAAAGTTCTTTATTGACACATTGTAAATCAGAAAAATTGTTCATTTATTTAAGATATTGCTCGTATCTTGTGTCTGATTAACAGTGACGATACGGACGGACGTACTAGAATTACCGTTGAGCGCAAAATTCAACGAACTTTCTTGGGACCTGCAGCATCTCCAGCTACACGTGAGCTTGATGATTTAATGGAGTCGTTAAGTGAAACAAAGGTACGTGTACTTTAATATTGAAATTCTTTCATTTGTTTGTATTACTCAAAAATATTTTAGTTGACGACTTAGGAAGAGCTACAATACAATCTGCTATTATGTGATTTACCTAATTTATCACCTTACTGGCGAATTTTATCTTTGCTTAGTTAGTTTATCTAATGTATTATTAAGTAAAATCCTTTGTATTATAAACCACAACCCAAACCCAAGTAAAACTAAGATTACGCGCAGTTGATTCCAGATTCTAGCATTGTTGTAGTTATGGCTTGTGAGTATATTGCATCCACTGCTTTGCTTGTGCTAATTCACTCCTTGAGTTTGACAGTGTCCACCTGCCAACTATCCCCAAAAAATGAGAATTGCCACCAAAAGGTTGTAAAAACACAGCTTGTATTTTTGCCTCATTAGTTACATGTTTATCATGAAATTAGCTTCTCCAAGAAAATACAGTACACTTCGGTACATGTAAAATACTTTATACATTCTCATATATATGTATTTAATGATATAATTGTTCTTTTTGCTTTTGCTTTCTATGTATTTTTTTATAAACAGCTTCTTTCCTGAATTGCTAATTTAGGATCGAATGCCAGCGGAGATTAGATATTATTTTTTGGCATAATTTTGATGTCATTGGTATACACTCCCCGTAGCCTTCTATTTATTTGTCTGCCTGAATAATGTGCATGCATGGCTATATGGGCATTCCTCTTTCTCACTTTACTATTTTGTTACAAAGAATGAAAGAAATACAATGAAATACTTAGTAAAAGTTCTGTTTCATCAGTGTATATTTATATAAGTTGAAAGTTGAATATCGTATACACATATATATAACGTCGAGGAGTAGGTAAATATATACAAACATAATGCTTTAAAATCTATGCATAATATTCATCAATACATTTATTTAGAAAATGAGGGCTCTCTTCTCAATAGTTTCATTTTTTTAAACAAAAATATCTGTTTTCATAATACGTACTTGTCCGTCTTTTTATTTCTTTTGCTACAAATCATCTTATTTTTCAAAATAGTCATTAATTTTTCTTTCCCTCAAGAACTTATATCAGCATGCATACATACCTACATATATTTTTGACTCCACTGCGCTTCTTCTGGTTTACTTTCAAAAGGGTTATGTTTATCAATAACAAATCGTGTTATTCGTTGCGTATTTAGTATATGGTATATCATGCATTTCATGTTACATTTTCAAAACCGAAATCCATCTTTTTTAAGCTTGTTGGTGCTAGAAGTCAATTGTTTTGCTTCATTAAAGAATTTATTTACTCCTCACCTTATGCCAGAAATACAAATACATATTATGTACCAGTGTGTCATCATTATCTAGTTAGTCATTGTAAATAACGTGTTAACATTTTAGCAAAAAATAAATAAAAAGTATTCACACAAGTGTCATTCAAGGTAACGAGCCAACATCACTTGAACCGTTTGGTTTGATCATTAAATCATTCTTCTGTCTTCATCTCCCATATACACTAGTGTGGTGAAAGCGACTTGCAGTTTTACAATAATAAAAAACCAACTTTATATAGGTATATATTATATTCACACCTACAACAATACATTGTCAATTGTCCAGAAGTTCAATAATTGTGTGTCAACCTCATCAAGTTTTAGTTTATTGTTATCCAAATTGTTAACTTGAAAATATATTTAAGTGTTAAGGTGTTTATATAGTGAGTTTCACAAGTTTACAACAAGATTTAATATTCGGGGGGGAAAGTAAGTTTAATTTTTTATAGTGTCGTGATTCGTTATTCGTTGTTCTAAAATATATTATATACAAATACTGGGATGCTTGTAAGATTTAAGCATTGTTTTGTTGGTTTCATTTCAACTACTTGCGGTACGTTTTCGCCAAGATTTGGTGCTTGTGCTTGCATTACATGTATGTAGCCGCAAAACATTAAAGAAAGTAGGGAACTGAGGTGGAGTCTGAACTGAACTCACACTTGAAACAATATCAAGAACAGATTATATAATACAACGAACTAGTTGCCTAATTTTTGTTATAGTGACGTGTTGACGTATTTCCATGTAATATGAATATATTATTATTAGTTTTTATATTAATTATATTTTTGTATCACTTTCATAATGAATATCACATTTGTACACAATATTTATGCGGATATACTTACGTAAAAAAGGAAAAGAAGAAGAAACAGCACACGGTGGTTGTTGTTTTTGTTGCATTCAACGTTCTACATATTTATGTCATGTGGGCCGTAATTTGAATATATTCTGGTCAAAGAGAAACTTTCTTTATAATTTCTTGTTGTAGTATTACGAAAAAAAACGAAGAAAATATTATCACCAGACCGTATATTGGAAACGGTTTGCGTGTCTTTGATGAAGGTAAAAACGTAATAAATATGTTAGCGAGTGCAAAGGCTAAAAAACAGATTTACACACTTGGTAGTCATTATAAATGGGTTTCTTTTCAGTGTTTTTTGAAACTGCAAAAAAAATAGATAATATATCGGGTATGACTGTATCAAACGAACGAAAACTAAACCCATAATAATAGTATGAATATAGGTAAATACATACATGCATACATATATTTATATTGAATATGCTGGATTCAAAGTGTGTACATGTATAATCTATTGTAGAATATTCAAATTTACATCAAATCAAGAAGCTTTTGATATAGATCGTAATTTTTGTGCCACAAGAAGTAAATCTATTCTATGGTAACATAAATCTTGTAGAAAAAAAGTAAATTGGGTCATCATCATCGCATATGCATACATCGCGTCATATGTTATGTATGTACATGTGTGTGTCGTGTGTGTGTGTGGGATAATTATTATCATGTGGACTGCTTTTAAGTAGAATCATTGGAAAGTAATATTTGAAATATAACGTGTAAAATATAATATGACTGGTTAATTCAATAAAATTTAAATGATCTGATCACGTTATAGCACTGCAATGTAATGGAAAAAAGGAGAGAGGGAGTTTTCCCTGTATAAATAGAGAGAATGATGGTGTTTGTGCAATGCAGTGCATGCATACTTGGCAGTTGAAAGTGAAGTTGGTGTGGGATCTAGAATTAATAGCAGTCATTAGTGGCAAGGGAATTCTCTTTTTTTGTTGGTTGGTGACATCTATAATCTCGCATTGTTTGTAAGTTTGCAGATGCCACTCATAGTACAGCATGCTAGAATACACAACCTTTTGCTCTTTGATTTTATATGTATAAGTGGCTTTTTATATAATATACAGATATTTGCTTTTTTCTCGCACGACACACGGGAAAAGAAGGGAAATTGAGAGAAAGAAAGAAATTAGGTAATGAATTCACTTTAATGGCACAAATGTCTCATGATATGAATCTATTGAATGGAGTAATTTGCCTATTGATGAGGTTACACATACTCATTGTGAGATTTTAACAAGGAGGAGGAATGAAGAGTTATGATAATTACCCACGTAGATAGCAGTTCAGTTAGCTATATTAGCACCTTTTCCAAAAAACAACTGTTTTTTCAGTTTGTTGCGTCGTCTGAAAACGTCGGTGTTGTTGTTGGGGTGAAAGCAGTCAAATCAGAATAGAAGTTATACGATAGATGAAAATGACCATCACAGCCAGCCTCAGTTGTAAATCACTGATTTGATCCATGATACACATGTGGATTTCCGGATATAATATATTGAAAGGATGCAGATTTGCGGATGTCGGTATTTAGCGGTTAAATTTTTGTGCTAAACTTCACATGCATTTAAAAAAAATTTAATGGCAGTTAATGTCTACATGATTTATAAGTATTTAAGTAGTTATTTCATTACTACCTCGCATTATTATTATCCTCGCTAACTGTATGAAAGAAAATATTTATATATTCACATAAAAACGGCATATTGTAACAGTAACAATAATATTGAAAATGACATATAGCTGTTCCATATAATACTTGATGGTATTACACTTCATTCGCACGATGACGATCATGTTCATGTTGATGATTGGGAAAAGGAACTAGGGCAGTTTTATTTTGAGAGTTTTTTTTTGGAAGTATATAGAACGTTATGATAGAAACTAACATAACATATCGATAACCGTGCAAAACATCACGACTTTTTCTATTTCATAGCCATATTATTCTGTGTGTGTGTGGTTTTCTTTCTCTACAACTGCTCAATGCATATACATTATATATACTGCCATTACATATAATGTCATCATCATCATAATGCTAGAAAACTAAAATATCTTTAGATTAAACTCTCTCTCTCTCTCTCTCTCGGACTAAAAATCAATACGTGGAGATTCAATATTCACCACTTATGAAGTTGGACTGTTATTGAGTTAAGACCACTAGATTTGCTGTTGCTATTCTACTCGCACAGATCGCTTGCAGTCGAATGTATTTTTTTTAGTTTGTCTACTGCTGTTGGACGGCGGAAGTCGGAAAAAAAATCTGGCGTGCAGCGCGATAAAAAAGCATCTATGTATCTCTATAAGAAAGATGATGATGCTGATGACGGCGCGGCGTCGAATGTTATCATCATACTTTTTTTTCGATACATTACATATTGTATAATGTTATTTTATATGTTTATGTATGTATATACATGCATATATTAAATACATTCAATATTGAGTATGTTCACCATTATTATTTCTATCATCATCATCGCAGGCGTGTTAGTACTTATATTGCTACTAAGTAAGCCACTTGCAAGTTTAAGAAATTGATGAAGATGATGTTGATGATGATTGTATATTCTTCAACAGCTACGTGTTATATATATCATGTATATTATAAGCAATTCTATTAGTGGTGGTAGCAGTGTTTACCGATAACGACCACCAACCGGCAGCAGCATCTCACCGCTGCGCTGACTCTTGCGTTATGTGAGCGAGTTTTGACGGAGAAATTCACGAGATGGATATATTCATGCATTTTATATCTTTTAAACTTAAAATATGTTTTATGTGTTTGGATACAGCGTAATAGCATTACATGATCTTGGCATCTTAGATTAAAATGCGAACGGAATGTTCGGTTCTTTCTTGGAAGCGCTTTGGATATATTTTTTTTTTCTGAAAAACTAAATTAGAAAGATAATATATGTGATGTGATGCGATATATTATGTACCTAAACACGTCAATGAGTATATTAAGAAATTCAACAAGAAAACAATGCGATTGGTAAAAGTAATCATGTATGACTACTTTACAACCAGCCAAAATGTTTTTATGTAAAAGATCAGAGTCTGTGTTGCATTGCACATTGGCGTGTTGGTGTTGGCGGCGGTGGCGGTATTAAAAAAAAGTAGACTATAAGTTTTTTTTAAAAAGAAATCTGTATGTTGTGTATGTCTCTCTCCCTTTGGATTTGCAACATGATATACATGTATGGCATATAAGTAAGCAAGGGAGGAACAACTCATTCGCTGTATCCTTTGACTTACTTGACGAACAAATTTTCGTGTTCAAAAATGAAGCAAAGTTTAAATCTATACATGAGTGACCATTTTTAGCAATACCAAGTATGGTGCAAGTATTGCAAGTGGCATGCATAACGAATAGAATTAAATATGAGTATAATAATAACGTGTACGCCCAAATCATACTTCCTCCCCCTTCAAGGTTTAAAAAAACGTACATATCGGTTTCTGTTGTTTTTTGCGAAATGAAATGGAATATATTGTCGAGTTACCGGCAAAAAAACGTACCGTATTTCCTCTGATAGTAGCTGGGCCTCTTATAGAAGCCGGCCTCCTATAGTAGCCGGGGGATTGAGGGGCAATTTTGAATATAAGCCGGGCCTCTTATAGTGGCCGGGTACAAATTAAAAATTTGAACAACAAAGGTGCCCATGAACGATATAAGGTCAAATTACAGGATTCTACGTACCTGAATCTAAATTTTACAATAACAAAACATTCTCGATGCATATCTTTCGTAAGGGAAAGCATTAGGGAAGGTTATATTGTATTGTAAAAGTCAATAAATTAGAAAATTGTGGTTTTTACACCAATATTCTAAAATGGCTCGGCAATTTTTTATATTTTAGTACATTTCATTTCAGTACATTTGTGTATAAGCCGGGCCTCCTTTAGTAGCCGGTCTCTTATAGAAGCCGGGCCTATAGGGGGCAAATTTGAAATAGAAGCCGGGGCTTCTATCAGAGGAAATACGGTACGCAAAATCCTTAACGACAGACTTGTCTGCGGTGCTTACATCATTTATCATGCTGTGATGGCTACTATCAACAACATTCCGTCATTTTAAACAGTTTGCATCATCAGCTTCTCAAAGTTCCTTACGACTAATAATATAATAATAATAATAATATTAGATATGCCTTTAAAAAGTGGAAGTAAAACCTCATAATATTATGCTCTCATTGTACAGAGGGAACTGNTTAAAAAGTGGAAGTAAAACCTCATAATATTATGCTCTCATTGTACAGAGGGAACTGGTGCTCTTAAATTATTGTAGTATTTCCTCCGGCTGATGTTTATACGTTGCTGCCTGAGCGAATCGCTACAAATATAACTTAAATTTATCCACACAGTACAATTTGTTTACATGAGCGATTTGTTCACTTTTTAACTCGTTTTTGTGATCACGTTGGAAAAAAGTGTATGTACCAACATGCATACCTACACACTTTTTATGAAGCACACTTCTCTTTTCAGTCAACTTGAAAAGTCAAGAAAATGCAAAGAAAAGAAAAAGATTTGTCTTTGAAAACTGTATTATGAGGGCAGCAGAAGAAATCTCTATTAAAAATATTCAAATGCGTCATGTTTTTTGGTCATATTTTCATTTAGTTTAGTTCAGTTGTATATTTATTTATTAAACAAAAATATAGCCAATTCTACAGTCAATAAAAGAAAGAAAAAGAAGAAGGAAATGTCCTTTGAACTAAATGCGAATGTTTTGCAGAAAAAAATGTTTTTCTTGTTATCTTTCAGTAAAAAACTTTGCTATTATGCCATCAAGTCATCATGGCCTGTCATATAATAAATATTTCACCCCTTTTTTGTTGAAATACATGGAAGCAAATCTATGCAACAATTTCAAGTCTTGTAACTCGTAAAGAACTCTCTTGTGCTCCTCGGTTTTATTTTTGGGATCTTAAAATGTGATCGTATCATAATAAGATGGATTTGTTTTGTGATCTGATCAGCATATCTAGAAGCGGTGTGACAAATTGTGGGACAATGAAATCGTACGTGACTTGAGACTTCTTGGTATTATGGAAAAAAATATGCTTAGAATTTGGGACAGTTTCAATGCTATATTTTTTGAAGAAAACGAGAGAAAAAAGGATTTAAAATTGTAAAGTGGAAAAATTGTTGGGATGGCCATTTTAATGCGATGACTTACATTTGGGTTACTATTACAAATGCAATAATGCCGCTGCTGCTAAGGAGAATACTATTACCTAAATATCGGTTTTTGCAATACCCCTAACACTACCACCGCCATCACCGGAATATATGTATATAGAATTGTAAATGTTAAATGAAAGATTTTTAAATGAAAAAAGTAAGGAAGTAAGAAAAAATGTTACAAAATATTATGTAAGTATATATATTATGTATTATATGAAAAGTGTTAATGGTAATATGAGAGTAAAACAGTAGTATTCTTCATCTCATCAGAAATGGATTGGATTCACACACACAAGTTGGTATGTATGTGCGAAATGAAGCTTCCTTGAAACAAGATTTCTTACAAGAAGAACCAAAGAAATAAAGAAAGCTAAGCAAAGAAACAAAAAAAAAGCAGCAGCAGCAGCAGCAAAATGTTTTGCGATTTGTTTTTATATGATGCATTTTGTCCTTTGACTTCCATGTGGCTTATTGGTTATATATATATACCTAGATATATAAATTATATATTATATTTCTGCTACAACTGCTTCAAATAATATATGTAGTATGTTTGTGTGTGTGTATTTGTGTGGGTTGAAGTACTGTGGGCATGAAAAACTGTATTTTAAGCAGTGATCATTAGTCTGGTCTCACTCTTCTTCCCGTGCACAGACTCATTCGACCTCTTAGAGCCTGATTTGATTAAAAATTCATTATAGTTATCATTTTTATTATAACTACTTCTAAATTACCATAAAAATAAATATTTTATTGTAAACTTTATTTTCTTCTTTACAAAAAATATTACTTCCCCCACCTTATCCTCTGCGTGGTCGATTAAATATAGGTATTGTACAACTCAACAGCCGATGATAAGCGGCATTTAATTTTTTTTTGAGTGACGGACAACAGAAATGTCTGTCAACAAACAAAAGAGTATATTATTATTATTATTTTATGTGTATATTACTACCGCATTCCTTGGTCTTGTTTCTTCTTTTTTTAATCTTTTGCTCTTCAAGTTATAGTAGTTTTTAAAACTTATTTTTTGCATTTTCGTATGTAAGCGTAACAAGTTTTCATTATAGAACATGAAGAACACTAATTGAAGCAGTAATATTGTTATTATTTATTTATTTAAATGTCTTCGAAAATGGTTTAGAATTAAGGCAGCAAGGCTTGTGGAATTTCCTTTTTTATTCGTGCCAACTTAAATCCAAGAAGTACAAATATTACCTATGTAACAGAAACGTATATTTCCCTATACAGCAGTAACAGTAGTTTACAGACACAACCTTCAACGAAAAGGAGACGAAAAATTGCTAATTTTATAAGTGTCATTGTCACTCCTGTAAAATTGCAAACTTTTACGGTGAAACAAGTTGCACGTTATTTATTTTTATTTTTTGTATTCCAATTTTGTGAACCACCTGCCACTTGTTGATATGCATCACTATCAAATGAGCATGCAGTGTGTGGTCTATAGTTTTGAAAAGTTATGGTATGCATTCTAGTTGTTGTAGAAAAGAAAATCAGCAAGAGAGAGAGAGAGAGAGAGAAAACTTTTTGCCTTTTAAAATCTTTAAGTGTTATGGTATGTAACTAGACAAAAATCTTAACCGAAAGAAAGCAAAAATGTGCATAAATATTATGCATTTTGTTTGTGTAGTAAACAGCAATAGGTAAATAAGCAATGCATAGTTTTTATGTCTTTGTTGGTGAGGGAGATGAAAAAATTTCTTGAGATTTGTGTTCCATAACAACGTGACATCCAATTAATTGCTAGATAAGCCATGCAGTTATATGTTCTACCAAAATGCAAAAACTCAAGTCAATAGTTTATTTTTCTGGTATTTTTTTGTTTGTTATTAGTAGTTTATACGTCGCGTCGGTGGAAAAATCGAAGGGTGAAAGTTAAATTTATTGAATTGCAATCTTGCTTTAAACAAACATATTATATTATTACAAGAGAAATCATCTCAAGCTATATATCTCACTAGCCTAACGCCTTAATCGAACACAACAAGACACATCGCCAGTGCCAAATTCCTTGGTTTTCATTCATCCGCAGATTTTACATACTTTAAATTTAATTTAAAACAAAAGGTTGAGCTCAGTTTTGTTTCTTTCGAAATTTTAAACCCAATTCAAGAGTTATCTGAATGTGTATTGATGGTGAAAGTAATTAATATTAAATGTTTTGCGTATTTATTTACGTGTCTCAGTCGCATTTTTCGTTTGATCTGTGCAAATTTTTAAACCCAATTATACATAGTTTGACACAACCGTGTTAAAGACTAATTGAAGTATAGAAAAGTACTACAAGCAAAGTACATGACATATAAGATTTATAGATTTGACTGTAACTAGATCACGATCACGAAAAAGGAAAACATGAGAATACAGCATAAAATATATAAAATTTCTGTACTACTGTCAATTAGCTGTACCATACTGATATATTTACGGCGATAAGATAATTAAAATTAACTATTGTCAACATCACCCTTACATAAGTTTTTACGCTACTTTGTCAATGTAACGTACACAACCTACGCACATACCTAAATACGTAGGTATATTTGTTACGGATTTTCATAGTTGTGACATTTCGCCGAGTTTATTAATTAGTACCTAAAACTTTATCATTATTACGTGTACTTAAATTTTGTTGTAAGTCTTAACCTCATTAAAAATGTACAAAATGCCAGTGTGTAAAATAGTTCATAATACACAAAGTGTCAAAATCGTAGCTTTTTATACAGAATCTTGTCCAGTTTTATTTTTGTGGTTGTATATTATATAGTGAATATATTTTCAATTTTTATTGGGAATGTGTATTAACAAGGAAAATATGTTGTAGTACTAAAAATATACTAACATAATTGCAAAATCTATATCGTCTCGTATTACGCCGGGATTGACTGCTAATAATGGAGTTGAAATGTTAAAGGAGATTGGGCTGCCTGATTAAATTAGTCACACCTTTCCGCTTTTACTCTACTGTTTATGAAGATAAGTTGTTTCGTGTGCGTTGTTGACTTCATGCATGTCTTGTTGTAAAATGTTATATTTTTTGTGGCGTCATAAAGGACACGAAATGGGGTATTTTATTTACATAGAAGCTTGACCTTGTTTTATACGTTCAAGTTGAACTTTTAGTAGCCTTTAATTTTTTTTACAACATCACACATAGTTAGTAGCCCCTTCGTTTTTACTTTTTTTCCCTTGATGGTAATATTAGACAAACAAAATCCACAAGCTTTCACCAGAAAACCGGATATTGGAGAAAATAGGATTTAATGCAGTGTATAGTAATAAAGGTATCCGGTTTATTTGAATCGGGAAAAATAATATTTATGCGGTTGACGCAGAGGGAAGGAGAATAATAATATTAATGGGTAGTCAATAAGGTCGACTCACAGATAGTATTGTTGCATCTCGGGAAGTGCTCGCATATGATAAGTCAAGTCATAGTCGTGGTTCTGCTGTATATATTCAATTACAACAGAGAGTCCATTCCAACTTCATTATTTTAATAGATCACCAGGCCCAGGAGAATATTGCAAGCAAAGAAAACAGAGTCAGTATGTCGGCCGCTAAGCACACACACACAACCAGAGAAATAGGATCTCGCGCTGACAAAGACCTGATACTTCCTGTCAGCCAATTTTTTGTAGATCCTTTCATGTGTGTGTAATACGTGTGTGTGTGTATGTATACATGCTAGTCTTCAATCTGTTGATGGTGATGATGACAAGGATCATATTTTAGCAGCACACGCCTTCTTTTACTACTATGTACCACACTACTCTGTTTTACAAAGCATGACATAATCCATACATCACCAACTGACATCACAAGACAGTGTACATATATACTACCACTCAATATACTCTTATAATTCGCCATTTAGCTTCAAAGTCACTCCTTTGCTCCGGCGAATGAGAGAGCTAGTTAGTTAGTGTAGTTTACTAGCAGACAAAACTCTATACTTCGTCATATCATCACCTAGTTGAAAAGTGCAGCAACTCTTCTGTTTAGCTCATCTCATCTTTTTCTCTTTTCCCCTCTCGCTCTCTCTCTCTCTCTCTCTCTCTGTGTCTGCACGACATTTTTATTACACTATCTTAATGGGATTCGCTTCGGTGAAAATGGAGCAATATTAGTTGGCTATCTACATAATAACAATATTATCATCGTTTTTATTATTATGTGTGTTATGTCTCTATATTTGTGTCTGTGGTTTTCTATTCTACTTTCTCCTACGCCACTACTATTCTCCGAGATATCGTACTAGAAACCGTAGTCTTTTTGGTTGACCTTATTTGCTCACATTTATTATTACTACTGCTCTGTGCTATTTGAGTAGAATTATCGAAGAAATGCCATAAAGAAAACATTATAAACACTTTTCTATTGACTTATAGTCTCCGACAAAATTGTAACATTGTAATACATAAATATTCAATTGCCCTTGAACATAAATTACTTCTCTGTTTTCTCATGATGAAATCATTATTTCAATTTGCTAATGTAATGAATCAACAACAAGTATACTAAAAAAGGTCTCGCTTATCACTGTCAAATACCACAAGATTAATAGCATGACATAATGTACAATACACACACACACACACACACTCACGGAGAGAGAGTTTTATATACGCTTTTAAAACTCAAGGTGAAAGTATTGTGTGATCGTGCCCTTTGTTATTATTAGGAATGCAAATAGAATTACACGCAGACAAAATATTTTCTTCTGCCTTCTGTTCCCCTTTTTTCAAATGCAACACACCCGTGTAATAATAATAATAATAATCTTTACACATGTCAATATTGTAGATACTCCAGATTTTGTTAACAAAGTGTAGCTTGTTGTAATGATAAGAAAATCAATGACATGACTTTTTTGTGTATGTTTCCTGTTGGATATCCTGTTAACATGCCTGGACTTCCTCAATTCATCCTACTGTACTAGCGTGATTACAGAGATGAAGATAAGTTAACAAAATTTGAGGAGCGTGTATTGCAATTTCCTGGAGAGAGCCCACAATCTCTTTCTCCAGGAGTATAGATAGGTGCCATAAGAAGAACTCATCAAATTCCGTTGTATCTCTATCTCTCTCTGCTTTTGATATATCAGTAATCAAGATTGCTTCGTTTGCTGACTTCTTGCTGTTTGCTAATAATAATAATGAAAGTGTGCAAATGTGCACGGCTTGCATGTGTGTGGTTGGTGAAGAAGAAGATTATGCTAATGGCATGGTGTGGGATGTTAATAGCTGTTGTATAAATGTTTCATGTTGCTCTATCTTATGACCATGGCCAACATGCCTCCTTCAGTGTCATTTCGCTTTTTTGCCTCTTTTTGGTAATCAAATCAGTTAAGTGCTGCTACTATATCACACTAGTATTGCTTGGCATGGATATGGACACTTGCACTTCTCTCTCTGCGTGTCCAAGTATGCTTTGGTAATTGCCTAAAAAAAGCTGTGCTGGTTCTAACAAAAGTGCATGAGCGGTGGTCGACTGGAAGTCAGAAGAAAAGCTGCGATTTAACAGAGAGTTTCTTGTGTTTTGGGTGTTCAATCTAGATAAAAGATCGGCAAGAGAGCCTGCAGACACAACAGCCGAAAAAGGCTCATCAGTTGGATTCTATGCTTGGAAACCTCCAAGCAAGCATGGATAAACAAGGAGTTAGTGCCACACAAAAAGGTGTTTGTGCCGCGTGTCACAAACCAATTGTAGGACAGGTGGGTGTAATCACATAACATGTTTAAAAATCTCAAGTATACGTATAGTAGCAATAAGAACGCTTTTCACTTTTTTGGAGCCATTATGGAGTGAAAACGTGTCAATAATATAAATGATACCTCATTTATATTAGTTGTATCTTTTTACTGTGATGTGGTGAAACAAAAACATCATGTGGCATATATGACATGTCGTGTGTGTTCTTTGACTTGACGTTAAATAAATATGTGTTCGCAAAGATGGGATGCGGTGACATTGAATATAAATTTTTATTTGTTTTTGTCTAAACACTAAATAGGTTGTAACTGCGCTTGGGAAAACTTGGCACCCGGAGCATTTCACCTGTGCCCATTGTCGCCAAGAACTAGGGTCGAAAAACTTTTACGAGCGGGAAGGACAGCCGTACTGTGAGGATGATTACCATAAACTCTACTCTCCACGTTGTGCATACTGCAACGGGCCCATTTTGGATGTACTTATACCACAATCATTTATCTACTTTAAAAATATATTCTTTCAATACTTAGGTTTATGGTTACATGTCATTTAATTTTAATTAAGTGGCCGATCACCCTAGTTCTTTTTTCTTTCAAAAAGTTTTTTTTCCCTGCACAAATAAATACATGTTATCCTATTATATTTACCAGAAATCTCACATACAATATTTATACTTTCATATTTCTATGCTACTCTATGCTCTATTCTAATTTGTGTATGATCATAATTTTACATCACACGCATAAAAATATATCTCTGCGTATTAATCCATATAATAATAACCTCTTGTAAGAAGAAAAAAAAATCGTCATGATGTGCGATCGTGTGTTTGATGCTACAAATTATCACTACCACACACATGCAGAAAAAAATAAGAACCATAACCGATTTTGACATTTACTCTTTTATAACTTGTCATTCTATCAAATACTGTGCCCTAATTACTAGTTATTGGTAGTGCAGCATGATTTTTTTTTGTACTATTAATAATTGTGTTCGCTCCTTAATTAAAACTCTAATACTGTCCTTAATCTCAGTATCAATAGAAGGAACATAATAATAGTAATAATAACTAAAATGTTCCGTGTGCAAATATTTAACAGCCAATTTTGTTGAGACACAAAAAAAAGTTGTAACCTCCTCAGTATATCTTCTGCTCTTCATGTATGGAGGTTACATACCACATAAATTAACAAACATGTGTATATGTACATGTAAGTTTTGTGTCGTTTTTGCATGACCTGAAATCTCTCTGATTGAGAATGACAGAGGATTAATATTTAACAAGCATATATGTACCTCTATTTGTTTTGCAAGTACAATTGAAATATTTTTTAGTAAAATAAAAAGTGAGAAAGTTGTTCTAATGAAACGGGGAAAAATTTGAAGGACTGTAAATGTTCATTCTCTGGAACATCCTTTTATACGGTGGATGGACGACCCGTGTGTCCCAAATGTTTGGGAATTGACGAAGACGAGGATGACGAGCCAGAAGAAAACTAGGGAGAGATATCTAGTCATCCAAAATATATAAAAAGAAAAAACAATTTTACTATCTAATATATAAAAAAAATTAAATATTTATTGATTAAGTATGTCTATCTCTGTCTCTCAAAAAACCAAAAGAAAAAATAATTTTAGAAGAAGGATTGACAGTATTTTCTAATGCTAAGGAATTAATGCAACAACAATAAAAACACGTTTTTTGATCACAAACATAAAAGAAAGACAAACGAATATATATACCTACCTATATATAATACATACATACATACAAAGAACACATATTCACATGTATAATTTATTGGAAGCTAATTTAATAGGAAATACATTTTTTGATTATGTATTTGATATATGACATGCCTCCATATTCATGCTTAATCTAATCATAAATATAAAAATATAATGTCACAAAGTCAATGCAACTACGTACTTGTATAAAACACCAATCATCATCATCATACATGCTACTCATTTTTTCACATTATTAGACAGAAAAAATATATCACAACAACAGAGGCAGAATCTTGCCAAAAATCATCTCTCTCTTTGTATCGATTTCCTTGTTCCTGTCTAGAAAACATTCATCATACACACCCCACACCTTCTAGTCTTGACATCTGCTTTTGACTGCTTATTTCCAAAATCGTAAAATATAGTTTTTTTAAAGCATCGGATATAGGCATATGTAATTAGTACTTGTCAAAATGACACAGTAAATAACTTTAAAAAATATACATATCCCAACGGCACCGGCACCAACGGCATTGTGATTGCGATCAGATAAAAAAGTCAAGGTGAAAGTGAGCGTGGCGCAAATTGCAGAGATGCAACTTAGCAAGCGGTGCAATTTTTAGTCGTATCTTGTAATGCCCCGCAAATTGAATCTGATGATCATCATCATGGTGTACTGAAGGCAAGGTCAAGTTCATCGGATGAAGTTTACTGATACGTGGACAAACTCGTTCTCTATGCAGTCTCTATATATATATCACTACAATATAAATATATTGTCTAGTTGCATTTTAAATATTGGACCAATTCTTATTATGAAGCTCATAAATTAGAAAGCACCTTGCAAAAAAAAATATTCCATTTCATTCACTTTTCCCCTTTGAACAAAATACTCACGCATGTACACACAGTTGCACAATACAAAACATGAAATATAATATAAGATAAAATACATGTATGTTTAAGGGTAATTTTTTAAAGAATTAAAAATGATAGCACTTATTTTATAGGAATACTTTGTAAAATCTATATAATAGTAATAATATGTTCAAGAATAAAAGAGCGGCGTCTGAAACAACAAATAAATCTCAAATGAAATACAAAATAATAAATTGCGATGATGAAGTAGTCCAATTTGCAATAAGGAGCTTTGGCTGACTGCATGTTTATTTACTGTGACCCTCCCTCCCTATCACTTTATGCAGTAGTGTTAAATGCCTTCACATTATTAGTGATTGTACGTGCGAACCACTTTCGTCTATCTGGGTCGCACGTACAATACAATAATGTGACATTCAAGTTGCTTACACAAGATTTTATGTAATATGCAAATGTGAGGTGAGGGCGTCTGTTCAATGTCACTCTCACTCGGCGTACATTCCGGTTGTTGTTATTTTCTTTGTAAAGATTGAGATGTGGTGCATTTATGAAAGGAAAAATATTGTATAATATCCTATCATGTTCAGAAAATATTTAAAGGTTCTTTTAAAGAGTCGCTAGATGCGTCACACTTTTTTCCCAAATTTTATTCTAATAGAGCCCACCAACACTCTAGGTTTGTATAAATGAAGATTAGGAATATATTCTGCAGGAAGAGGAGACTATAACGATGATGACAAGTTATAACTGCATGATGTATGTAGACATGTATGCTCATGATGGACTTTTTCAAGTGCATGTGTCATGGCATGGGGGTGAACCAAAGTGTAGAGCAATCACTAGATATTGTAGCTGCAAAAATGAAATTCAAAACCAGATATTCCTAAAAGATTATGTAAGAACTTGACTATGTAGTTGCTCATGTAGCAATTTGTATTAGTATTGCAGCGTTTTCTTTTTATACTGGCCCAGTGAAGGCAAATATACCAAAAAAATTGCAAGTTGGACATATTCATGTATACATAGTAATATAGTTTTTGCAAATTCATATATATTTTTTTTAACTGAAGATAAAACGTTTGCATTATTATAGTGCACATATTTTTCGTGCTATTGACAGATTATAAATCTAGATTCAGTTTTAAATTGGCTTCCATATTTTAAATGTGTTCGTCACTATAAGCTTCCTGCTCATATACAGACTAATGCAAACAGGAAAAGTATTTTATGAGAATCATACGTAGATTAGGTATATACGTGTATCTTATATGTGAAGCATATAGTGTAATGGTATTGTTAGTGTTAATAATAATTGTGCAAGTATAAATCAACCATATACGTACATACATATTGCATAACAAGCTGTTGTTCCCCCATGGGAACTGGGAACTCTTGTTCTTCTCTCAGCAAAACTTGCAGAAATAGCAGCACCTCACATGTCATCTATCATTCGTTACATGGGTTCCGTTAAAATGTTCTACTTTCTCAACACATGTTAGCACTACAAAAATTCGGATTTTTTGTTATGTTCTTTATTACTGCTGTATTATTATTTTATTATTATAACAGGCGTGTATGGTGATGATTTGTTGTTTGCAAATCTATTTTTGTTCAAACCAAAATACTGTTGTTCTTACTATAACACTAACACATTGAGTCGTGCGTCGTAAACGCTTTTTTATGCGAGGATATCGTAGAAGGATATAGGAAAAAGCTGTGTATACATAATAATAAAATAGCCATAATCACGTCTTCAAACGTCGTGAGTCTTCTTGCTTTTTTTTTTGCTTCTTGTAGATCATGTGTGTCGGCCTCTCTCACTCAACAAGTCAAAATTCGCTGTCATGGTCAATTTGGCTCTGTAAAATATAATAATCATATCCAGCTTATTGTATACTGTTTAAGTATTTACGTCAAGCAGATATTTTATACAAATATGAAAGGCTTTCTGTTCACATCTGCCTCTCTGACAAGTACAATTGTATGCTTTAGATTTAAGAAACTAATTAATTAATTTATCGCTACATAAAATGTAGAGATCTCACCCACTTTAATAGTTTACACACACATAATACTACATGCATTTCAATGTGTTGTAATTGTAATGTAATTGCCACATAAAGAAAGTTTACAAGATTGACATGAAATTCTTGGTATTTTCATTTTGCAATATTGGGTGGAACAAAGGAATGTGTTAGAAGCCAAGCGTCATGATAATGAATAATGATGCTTCTCAGACCGTATAGTCTCAGCTGCATAGTTTTTGGTTCACATCACAATCAATATGCATGTTTGATGTTGTGTATTAAGTAGTAGCACCAACGTTGGTAAAAAGTGCATACACACATGCATAAAACTACATGCCTACTGGTAGTCAATCTTTGAACGAGTTAAAAGTTTAAAAACTGTCATCAGGTCGAATTTTTTCCAGAGAATTCACCAAAAAATTTATTTGTATATAACACATCACGATGTAATTCAGTTCAGTATAAAATTTAATCAATAGTAATTCTATTATTGTTATTATTATTATTATTATTATTACGGCTATAATGATAAAAATAACTGAAAAATAGGACATGGGATTAGTAGACAAAAATATATACACTCCTGCTGCTCTCTTAAAGTCTTTAATGTTATTGGGTGAAACTGTTTTGCAAGTAGTAGTAGTCTCCCATGCTGACACACGTGCTGAAATTCCCCAGTGGTGGATTGTGTATTATTAAATGCACTATATTTCTTTCACAATAATTCTATCTGTCCTCTCTCAAATATTCACTTCACACCATGATATCTGTGCAAATCTTTCAAGTCATGGTTGCGGTGTAATGGTGTCAAACCCTCTACAAAGTTGAATGAAAGTGTCAGATGATGGAACAGTTGTTGTTCCCGTTGCCAGTATTTACATTTAAACTGTGTAATAGTAATAATCCTACGTGATATTACCATGGAAATGGAAGTATGTGTATATGTTGTTACAAAATATGACGCCATTGAACCATTGAAGTGGCTTCATTTTCACTATAGTATTCATTTCTCTCAACGCACTTAGAAGAAAAGCAATTCTAATATTTATATAAACTTTTAAAATCGTACATCTATTGACTTTTGACCTGTAAGGAAATATGGTGAAAGAAATATAAGAAACCGTAAGTGTCATCAGCATCACATCATCACCCATAATTAAAATTTGATTACAGCAGTAGGTGTATCATGGAGGGCTAGTAAATCCTTCATGGATTAGACATGACATAAATGAAACAGTGTGGACTTTTATGTAACACTGTCAAATTGGTTTTCTCCCCGTTGATACTGCGATCCCACCCCAACAAATTTATTGCTTTTTTACTTTTGTTTCATCAGTTGTCTTTTTATTGTGGCTAAAAGCATTCCAGATAAATACTATAATTCCCATTTCGTGTATGGCAGTTAATGTGCGTGTGTACCTATATGTAGCGTAATTGTCGCAATGATTGCTTCTCTTTCATCTTTCAACATTTTTACTCTCTTCTGCTGTTGTCACAGCTTTAAAATAATTGCAAAGTGCAAACTATAACCGTACATAATATATTTTTAGCAAATGTAAGAATTACACAGTAATAAAAGATGATGATGTTGTTGTGATGATGATGACTTTTTCACTGCTACAGTAAGCAATAAATGATGCGAAACCTTATCTCTCTGATTTATACTCAGAGTTTTTCTTCCTGTTAGTACAAAGAAGACGTATATAGGTATTAGCGATTGTGGGAAACGAAGCATTGAACTCACTTCTGCTTCATGCTTTTCCACAATCCAATATCGCGTTTTGAGGTGGTTTTGCTTTGAGAATATAATGCGTGCATTTTAAATTGCCAACAGCAAGCATTGGAATTGTGATGGAAATAAATTTTGCATGAACGTGTGGTGAACACCGCACCGCATCCATATATGCTGCAACTTTGAATTTATTATCGAAAATATTCCAAGAAAATCTGAGTACATAATTTAATTTTCTAAGTCGTGGTAATAAGGGTGGTAGTTTTGTTGACTGTGCGTTTGGCTGTAACTTGCATACATTCAAAGAAGATGAAAAGGTGGTGGGGATCATCACACCCTGTATAGTACGCATCTACTCTACTATTTTCTTTTCCGTTGTCTCGTGCCTTCCGGTATTGCGCATTGTGCGCTGCACCTAGTAGCGTATTTTTTAATGACAGGAAACTAATAAAGGTATATTTTGGTGAAATGCCTGGTAATAATGGAATCTTACATTGAACTGCCTACATATTACTTGTAATATACTCCATGATGATATGATATGTATGTCTGTGGAATTGAGCCGAGTCGGTGCGGTGTCGAGCCCAACTGATTTCCTTTATACAATTTGACAGGACACATGCATATAGGAAAAGAATTTTTTAATAGAAACTGCATGTGTGAAATATTGTGCTTAGTGCTAGAGGGGTGCTGAGTCGCAGAGTTGAAAATGTGCCAGCAAGCCCGAATTATCTGATTACAAGGAAAATTAGAGAATTAGACTTGCATCCTTTTTTCGACATGTACCATATACACACACCCGTCCCCAAAGTTCATCGCATTGGTTTTTAATGCTAGCACTACAATTATGAATGCAAATCGTCAAGTGCAAACAATGTATACGGACGGAATGTGCTAATAGATTATGAAATGAAATGTAATATATGATGAGTAATGTTTCTGATGGAAATTATGATAAATAAAAAATTAAAATTATGAGATAGAGATACGAGGAAAAACGATGTAATTGTTATATCTCTATAATATCTTATCATTGGTTCTACCACCTTTTATTTGGGTCAAAGAAGTTAAAAATAGCATAATGTGTAATAATAATTATAAAAATCATATTTTTCATTTTTAGGATTGTCGCCAACCATTCCAAGGAGGGTCATTTTTTGATCACGAGGGACAACCGTATTGTGAGACTCATTATCATGCCAAGCGTGGAACATTGTGTGCTGGATGCCATAAACCCATTTCAGGTTGGTTCATGTACTTTAGCAGACGATGAAAATAATAATTTAATTTTATATGCATGCATTCTTGATAATGGTACAATTGCATCTCACATTCCCATTTGGTAATTTTTAACATATTGAAAAAATTATATTTTTTTTAAATACAACAGGACGATGCATCACAGCCATGTTCCGAAAGTTCCATCCTGAACATTTCGTTTGCTCGTTTTGCTTGAAGCAGTTGAACAAGGGAACGTTTAAAGAGCAGAATGATAAGCCCTACTGTCATGGATGTTTTGAAAAGTTGTTTGGTTGAGAGAAAGATATCTTTCTTTTTCTGTGGATGGATGTCAGTAACCCATCGACGATATCGATTCTTCCTGATGAGTGTACAGTGTGTATTTGTATGTATGTATCAATTTTTGAACTTACGAACGACTAGTAATAAAATAAATTTGCGACAGCGCCATCAGCAGTAAAAATAATAATGATCATCATGCAATTCACAAATAATGGAATTTGTCCAAAAAATAAAATCATGATGAATTTGAAACAGATGAAAAATATGGATAAGTTATATATGTATATGGTATATGTATTTCTTGAAACTAATCTGATGAACAAGAGTAGCATGCTACTACCTACATATATTATTATAGTGAATACATGAATATATACCTACCTATACATATAACTAGGTGTGAACATATTATTATTTTAGTTGTAATTATAGCAAAAAGTACATTATACCGTGTAAAGTTATAGTTAAAAGGACTAGGAAGTTGTCCCTACCGTTCTTAGATACATCTACTTCCAAAAATAAATGTAGCAACATCATAAAATTTGACAATTAATTAATGCAGTTTAGAGATGACGATATTAAAAATATATTAGATTAGGAAAAGGCTACAGTATTGATTGTACATGTGACTTTAAAATACTTAAAGGGCAAGTGATTAACAACTATAAATATAAAATATATGTGTTTGGAGCCAAGTCTAAAAAAATATTTGTGTAAATATAAGTCTTATTGGTATATGATCATTATTATTATTAAGCAGTTAGGACATGCAGTATCGTCATGAGTCTTTTAATTACAATCCTTCGCACAAAACTTTTTTTTCCGTAGACTACTGTTTTGCTATTCTTATTCTTACTTTATTCTTGAGTTATGAGTTCTACTACAAACAAATAATATGTATTATGATAGCGGATGAAAGATCTTGTCGCATCGCGTAAAAAATATTTTTTGTATGAGTACACATCTACTGAACCTAGCAATAAGGAATTAGTTGATATTGACAATGAGTAAATGAATCAGAGCCTACTCTTATTATACTCTTTTGCAATTATTTGTAATGTAAAAATCATGAGACAGTTTAGTTGGTTAACAAACATATATACACTATTTTCCACCAAGATGAAATTAAATTGTTTACAATTTTATGTTTAGTGTTCTACTTGCCTTATCATTGTAGTAAATATTCAATATCTATTATATATATACTACTTTAACTAATCAGATTTGACCACACAGTGTTTCTCTAATTATTATTATTATTATACTCAGGGTGTCTCAAGTGTCTACTATCGTCTACTCCAAGTTCCATTCAAGTACGTCGCTTTTCATTCCGTTGTTTTTTGTTCAAGTCTTTTACTCCGTCGTGCCTTTCTGACTGGAAATGTTTGTGTAAAAAACAAAGCAGGATAAATGGTATGTTAATAATTATAATGATGATGTGACTGGAGCAAATCTTCTGTTTTGTGTGTACGTGTGTATGTGTATAGCAAAAGGCAAGGTACACGATTTAGTATAAAACGCTGAAAATTCCAGTTTTACTCTCTCTGGTGGATTTTTTGGTTTAAAGCCCTATAATAAATAGTTCACATACTTGATATTAAATGCTTCCTATTAATAATGGCCTTGTTGTGGATTGTTAACAACCAAGCTGTAGAATGCAAAAGAAATCTACTTTCGCGCAACGAATCAAACTTTTTTTTGGTTCCAGAGTATTAACTGTCATGTCTACTCCATACAGTAACTCGTAGAATTATTATTGAATGCTTCTTTTTCTGACATAAAAAATCTTAATTAATCCCTTGTGCCTTGTGCAATTTACGAAAGTAGCTTTACTAGCATACGGGGATGAGTGACCGCTCATTGAGCAAAAAAAAGTGGAGAGACTGGTATGCTTATAAAAAGTAATTTTTTAATGGAAAGTAAATAGTCAACTGTAACAAAGTGAGCTGTTAGAGTTAATTAAAAAATTAATTTTCTTAAAAGTACTTAACTGGGAGGAAGTATGTAGAATTTTAAGTGTTTATTATTATAATTATTATATGAATTACTTTAATGATGATGGCTTCCGCTATGGATGAGCATGTAATGTTATCATTTTATCAAGGCATATACAAGATGCTATATTTACGTACTAAGATGTCTCCAATAAATTGTCTTCAATGTCTAAACATATTATTTCATGTCACTAATAATATTTAATCTTACGCAAAGCATATTTTTACTATTTTAATTCAAGTTTCTTTTTTTGTTTGCAAAGTGACCAAAATACTAATCAACTGATGCCTTTGGCGACACTAACCATTATTGCATGAGCTGGAATAATGTAATACGTGTAACGTAATGTAGCTTGTAAGGTATAAATTTAGGAAAGAAACACTTGTTATATTCAGCAAAAAATTAAAACAAACATACCTTTACGTTAGAAAATGGCATAATGGATCTTATTTAGATGACAAAAAATAGTAGGCAATATGCAGAAATTCAAAGATGATGAGTATATATATTGCGGGGTGTCGAGAAGATATGTATAGTTATGACAATGTGTAATAAATCATTTAAAAAAAAACTTAGCGTCCTCTGTAGCCTAGATGGCAATATACATATGTATGTAGGTACTGAAAAAAAAACAGTTTCTTCCTGTAAATTCGTAATTTATGTACGTAATAAATATGCAAACAATGATTATAATTGATTATTTAGTTAGTACTGGAAAGAATAAAGGTGTTGTCGAGATTTGTCGATTGATATGCATGCATATAAAAATTTGTGTAGTTATTATTATTGTATACGTTATATTGTTTAACCTCTTCGTATGTATTTGTTTAAAAAATGCTCTTTAGTGAAATGTTGTTATTAATTGCAATTTTACTAATGTTGACGAAATAACGCCTAATAATGAATAAAGTATATATATACACTGAACAACACACGAAAATAATGCGATGATTTATATTACTTTTATAGAAATACACATCCGTATCCAAATTTATTTCGTATTATTTTTGTCCATAAAATAATACACAATTTACTGAGTCAAGACAAGAACATTTTAAATTTTAACACATATGCTTTATAGAATTGCATTGCTGACTGATTAATAACTTTGATATTGAACAACGAAATAAAGCATAATTCATAATGTATATGACAATTTCTGAACAAGCATTAAACACAAAAAACTCAATTCACTCCATACTTTCAGCACTCGCCAATTCTCGTGCAATCTTTTCGATCATCTTTTCACGTCCTCTGAATTTTCCTTTTTTCGGGGATGCACTGGGCTTGACTTGTTCATTTATTTTTGATGGAGTTTCGACGTTGGTATCTTCGGTGGATGAACCTTGCAGAATCGCTGGAACATGCTTCCCAACACTCACCGGCATGTTACGCCTTTGTTCCACTTCTTCAGTTTTAGATTTCTTAAACTGGTCTGCCAACTCTCTTCGAGCAATTTCCCTTTTGGCCTCATCAATATCTTCTGGAATACCTCGCTGGTCTGCATTCTAAATGAATATGAAAAAAAAACTTTATAACAAACATAAAGACAAAACAAAATCGTGATTTTGCTTTAATAAAATAAAAATGATCTAAAAACATTACCTCCAGTCTTCCAACCGTCTGATATACTTCGCTTTCACTGAAATTATACTCAAATGAAGGGTCACAGTCCGCTCCAGTAAAATATTCTGTGGGCCTGGCAACCTTACTGGTTATATGGCAGTAGGCCTTTTGAGCCGCCACAAGTTTGGCATATTCCAACACAAAGTTTTCTCCTATAATGACAGAAAAAGATGCACACATAATTTATAAGGGACTAATTATTCAACGTAATCGTTCAATGTGCTACGCATATTTTGTAAATTACCTTTGAAGATTTCCTTTCCAACAAAGTAAGTAGACACAAATATGTAAACAGGATGACGTGACTTGTTGCCACTAATCAGTGGCGCCACAGGCCTTACTCTCATTTCATGGCTTAAATCTAAACACCTATTTCCAGCCTCCTTTTCCAATTGATGAAAAATACGGGGATCAATGAAAAGTTCGTCTGGAACTTCGTATCTTGGTATTTCGCAGTCCTTGTACATCTGTCCAATCTGCTGCAAAAACTGGGTGCTTGCCATTTCTCTCGCGACTACTTTGCGTACAGAGTCCGCAATTCCTGTTTGGAATTTTAAAAAATGCATCATCATTACTATTATCTGTTATAACTGAGTGATGTATTGCAATGCCGCAAATAAACAAAAATAAACGGAAACAACCATAAATAGAAATTTTCGAAATTATGTATGAAATGAGTTTTTCATTGCCTTTTATAGCTCCACAAGTGACAATGCAGCGCCACAAATGAGACTTATCCCCTGAACCATCATTGTTGAGCCGTCCAATAACTATCTCGATTATCATTCCAGTCTCCGATAGAAATCCTACAGCACGATAAGGGGTGTTGTGGAACTGCTGAACAGCATGTTGTCTTGTGACAGCAACATCCGTCTTCAATGCAGCAGGGTCACAGGATTCCAATTTTCTCTTGTTAGCATTATGTTGACTCATAATCACACCAGGTACCTCAGGAATCTCTTCCTCCTCGACCTCCTCTATGATGTCGTCCAGTGCATTTGTGCATGGATCAATCTGCCGTAGCAAAAATTTCTTCACCGGTTTCTGCGTACTAGGAACAGGGTTTTGAAGCAGCATTGGGGATTGGAATATTGGTTGTTTATTGATCTCTTCCTCATTAAGGTGAGTCATCTTGACAACATGAGATGAGGTAACATTCTTCTCTCCCACGATTTCATCCAACGACTTCAGCACCTCTTTATCTTCTGGAACACCTTTTTTCATTAGTCCACGAGATTTCAAAACTTTGATAACCTCATTTAACGGAAGTTTTATTAGATCATGCATGCCAACGGCATCTGCTTCCTGTCGTAATTTGATGATGTCGTCCAACGTCACGTTCTGCACGTCCATCTTGGCAAAATTAAGCTGAAAATTTCTGACGACAAGAACTGTAAAGATCTTATGACTTGAGGAAACTGGAGAAAGTTCGGAGTTGTAGGAAAACGACAAGAGCTTTAGTTATTTTATATCTGGAAGTAACTGAAGAAAGTTTGGAGACATAAGAGAAATGATGTACTGCTTCTCTGAAACAAAAATTAATACAGTTCGATCTCCTGACGATGTCTTCCTTTTATACCTGCAGAGTCCCTTTCTTTCATGAAAAATTCGGATATTCAGGAAATATGAAAATTAGCATCCGTTTAAGTATAAATCATGAAACTACTTTCTTTTCAACTAAATTTTCTCAAAGCAGTCGAATATGAATAATTTGTTGGAAATGAACAGATAAGGTGCTTATTTTCTTACCTTTACAATTTGTCATAAATGCATCATTTGCATTGTCTAGAGAAATATAACTTGAGGTCCGTCTAATTTTTTCGTTAATGGAGTCAACTGCTCGAATTTTATTACCAATGTGTCAGTGAAATTGCATCATGCATAGCTACATCGGTCGGATATTTATATACAGTTACATGTATTACTGATTTAAATAATTGTTATAATTATGATTATTGTATTTTAATTTTTATGACTGTATTTGTCATTTTTTGGCTACCTAAAAATTTATGGAATTACTGTGAACAAAGGTCTTACGGCTGGAAATCAGCTATTATTGTTGTCACTGATAAATACTTAAATAAATCAATACACATGCGTTTTATTTCACAAGTACGATAATTACCAGCATGAGCAAACTTCGTTTTATCATTTACTATGGAACTGCGTAATGCCCCGCAAACTAAATGCAAAATTCATAAGTTTGATATAAAAAAAGCTGTAAGACCTGTAAATACGTAGCTGTGAGTTGACGCGGGTGCTGAAAATACATGTTTCCTTTGTTGCTTAATAAGAGCTTTCGAGTGATATTTCACTTGATGTACGTCATTTACCGAAAAATTATATTCGGGCACCTGCAGGCAAGCACATGCCAGGTGGATTTAAATAAGTAACACAATTGCATTCGTTACTAGTCAATAGCTTTCACACACACACACACACACAGGACACAGACAACCATGTTTAAATCAATACTACGCTGTTGCACAGCTACGTCATAAATTACTTGGGCATTAGTTCATGGATGAAAATATATTTTAATTATTGGATTACTTTGTTATTTGATATTAGCTTGTTAAAAGTTGCTTGTTATCAGTCAATATTACCATATTATTTTTGAAATATTTTAAACATTTATTTCGAAATGAATGCTGCGTGTTCAGATTTTCATGGATCCTTTGTTTATCCTCGTCTTGATGTTCCCTTAAAAATAATCATTTTCTTATTGTGCTTTCTACAAATATTTTATCAAAAAGTAATGTCAAGGCTCCACCGAGACTCGAACTCAGATCGCAGGATTCAAAGTCCTGTGTGCTAACCAATTACACCATGGAGCCGACTTTATGGACAGTTGACTGCTAACTTGTTAAATTAATGAATTAATTATTTAAACCCCGCATTTAAAGTCATTCATTTAATCGCATTTAATGGAGTTCTTTAGTTTGATGAAGGATGTATTAGTGGTTATGGTGCATGCAATTAAAGTGCAGCAATTCTTTGCTGAAACTTTATGGATTTACGTGCATACTATGCTTTAATGGTGTGTGGTATTCGTTTTTATTATGATGACACGCGGTAGTAAAATGCCATCCGGCGATGATATAGAGAAATTCATTATAGTTAATGCTCTTTGCATAACCAAATGTAGAATGCATACACACATGGTGTTTTTGCTTTGCAGCCAATTATAGGCTATAAGCAATAAGTATAGTCGAGGCATATTCTTACGCGCTTCAAATTGGTTGTTGATATAAAAGTCAAGAGATAAATGCAAATGTTGTAAATATTGCTGGAAAGTAAAGTTGCAGTTGACCTACGACCCATTTACCCTCTTGTTTGGAATTATAGCATAACCTTACTAAAAGAAAAACGAAAGCGTTGCAAAAATGCAATGTGCAGCCGGGTAAATTATTGGCAGTGGTCAGGATGAAAGATTATTTTGGTTTGAAATGATAAATGACCCGTGACACACACAGCCAAATAAATAAGTACATGTATTTACTCAGGTATCATGAATGCTTAATATTTCTCACTTGATCGAGGTAGCAAGAATTGTAAATGTAAATAGGTGAGAATCTTGTAGGTAAAATGGACTGCAGTTTTACGACAAACTCAGATGAGACTACACATCAAACTAGATAGACAGGTAGACAAGAAAAAAGGCAACAAATTTGGTATCATATACATTTTGTATTGCACAAGGAGTATATTATAGCAATTAGCAATGGGTGCATATAAAGCGACGGAGTATTTTTGTATGTACTTGTAAAAAATAGTTGAATGCACAAAAAATCCCGAATTTGGAGCAATTTAGCGATATGAGATGATTTGGTACACTTGGGAAAGCCCTATTTCATTCTGTGAGAAAGTTTCTCATAAAATGTAATTCTTGTGGCATAGAAGGAAATGAATTTGATGGATGTATCACGTATTCCGTAATGTAAAGAAGGTAAAAAGCGGATGGAAAAACTAGATTGAATTTCACAAGTTATCAAGTATTGACCTGCTCTCTCTCTCTCTCTCTCTCTAACGCTTCGAAATAAATGACTAGTATGGACTGATAAAACTAAGATTTGCGTTAACTGATTTAATTAATTATATTTACTCCCCTATCAACATGGCTCCATGGTGTAATTGGTTAGCACACAGGACTTTGAATCCTGCGATCTGAGTTCGAGTCTCGGTGGAGCCTTTGCAAATATTTTTTAATTAGTCAAGTTAATATTGTAGGTCTAAACAAATGAGGTTCTCAATTAGCATAGCATATGGTGAAAGTTGGAAGGGTAACATATTAAAAGTAGTATGTATTTATGCATGCATACAACATAGGTATATATTTTTATGGAAGCCAAAACCAATGCGTTTAAATAAAGGAGCTCAATGTTACATTATGGATCTATATGTTTATCTCACCTTGACCACTACTGGTCACTCACATTAAAAGTAGTTCATTTATATACAAATGTCCATATTTTATGGCATAATACTAGTATGCACATATATGATAAAATAATTCTTAATCATAAAGTTCACTCAACCTCTTTCCAATTTGAATTTATTTAACAAGACATGTCGAGGTGTTAAGCAATTTGGAGCAAAATGATAAACTTAACAAACTACTATAATTGTAACTTGTATTATGTGCGTATTATATGAGATGACGTATGTAATGTGTGCTTCTTGAAAGTATTGGATTTGTACCTAAGTATGATCATAGGAGTGTAATTAATTACCAAGTGTAATTACATTTGTACAGACAAAATCGGTATGAATGAACTGTAAAAATCTCATAATTCTGAAAGAAATAGTACTTTCCTGGCCTCTCGCAGTATTAATATCGATGACTGTTGAATTCTTCAAAAACTGTTTTGAATTATTTGTGAGCCTCTTCTTGCTTTCATTACAAATTGCTTCATTTTTTTCGCAGAAACAGACATATTGCGCTTTGATGGGGAGATGACAAGAAGCAATTTGTGACATTTTTGCTTCAATCATTTAAAAAAAAATTGCATATATTTTGTTGTACTGGCTTTCTGGTATTCTCGTTTTGTAACATTTTCCTTAAAATCATAACAAAATGTTTCCTTTTGAAAAACCGTAAAAGTATCGTATGTCATTATTCTATTGTATTCATGCTCTGACCATTGAACAGAGGCCGATTTTATTTTCAGGTCCTTTTTAATTTGTAAATACTTCCTTTTACAGAGCTCATATTTCTCGCACACGATAACAATAATACACAGGAAATAATAGCATGGACGCAGAACCACAAAAAAGAGAAGAAAAGTTGTAATGCATGCGTATTTTCATAGCATCATTTTTTCATCATCATCATTTATCAATACATAAACCTTTCATTACCAATCATAATTATATTTTATATATGTTATCATATCATCCATCTATCCTCGTTCCTCGTCTCCTAAAAGACCAAAAGCACAGCATAAGTCCACGAGTGTACAGGAGCCAATGAAATGTTGCCTAGTGTTTTTTGATGCACCTCCTATTCAGTATTCAGTATAGCTAATGGATTACGGTTGTTAAAACACGTTGCATAGCATAACATTTGCGATATACGCAACTTTGCTTGGGAAAAAATGTGTTATTTTTTTGCTTAGTTACCCTTTTTGCTTACTTGCACGTACAAACAAACTCCACTCCACATACAACATATATATTACTACTAGAACACCTACTGCGAACTGAAGTATGAGGAACGAAACCTTTATTTCTATAAAGTAAAAGCTACCTGAATCTGATGTAAATCTGTAATCTCTGTCTCTCTACTCTCTACTGTACATCTGCCTGTCCGTATCTGGATCCATCCTACCTGCTCATTATTTTAAAAGGAATGTGAAATTCACATTGTGAATGCAATGGATGTTGTGAAGTTTTGTATGAAAAAAATCTGCTGATATCTGAGAAATTATGCCTTCATTCATACCCAACAACACGACATACATGTAACATAAGAAATAACATTTTAGCATGGTAAATACAGGAGAACATGTATGTATGCGGTGCAGTGGTGGTTGGTAGTAGTTGGTGGTATACTTCTTTACACCACATTAAAGCAAACACCTTGCAATAATGTTAAAACAACATAACAAACAGACAGGTAGGTATGCATGTATTTTCCTCCAAGTCAAAACTCAAGAGTGCTGTATAACAGTAACCTATTCAATCCAAATCAAGTAAAGTTTTTCCCTAATTTTTGCTGTATACTGAGCAGTACTGACTGAAGATACTGAGGCTCAGTCATTCCAGCACACGGCAAGGTCATTCCAGCACACAACACACAGCACACAGCACACGTCATCCCAGCACACGGCAAGGTCATTCTGGCGCACAGCACACGTCATTCTAGCACACGTCACTCCAGCACAC
>JAHZNC010005527.1:0-10414 GCA_027744095.1 Zhuqinia jingwanae | reverse complement strand
AATCTGACATGCTAAGATCCAATATGACATCTATTTTGAAAGGACAATTAGTTAAGTGTAGTACGAAGGCCATAACTTACTGCCTTACATGGGTTTATTAACTTACATTTTTTGATTTTTCGGCTGATATAAAACTCTACACTCTGTCGTCCTAATGAATCTCTTTCTATATGAATGAGCCCCACACAACAGCCTAGTATGTTTTGATTATCTAATGATCTAGTGTAAAATATGGAAATGGTTACAATGATGATAAAGAGGAACACAACAACATGCTATATTTTATATATCTTTTCATATTTATACCAAGAGAGGCATCTGCTTGATGTGAGTGAGTGAGTATAGTGGTGGTGGAGTGGAATATTATTATTATTATTATGCGTCAACAGAGCAAACCTACGACTAATCTTACTGAAAAGGCTTGTAAATCTACTACCATCCAGAATCCAGACCATCGTAGCAGCACGGAGATAAGCTCATAATTTTTATTCATCCACTTGTTGCATTGCTGTGGAAGAGGTTTAGTATCAATTCTGCTGTTGAAGCAGTAGCATCAACCCATGAGATCGTGCTGCTCTTAGCATGATACACTTTTAAGAAAAACAAGTTATTTTTTTAATGTATGAATCTCATATAAAGACAAGCTTGCTCACCAACAAACAAACACATACACATGCACACAAGCTCATTGCTCATTTTACCAACTTGGAACAAAGTGACTCATTGTTATTCAGAACAAAGTGTTTTTAAACAACGCGTGTATAGTAACCGAACCTTGGAAAAAGTCAGTCAAAACGGAAAAGTGTGTATTTCATTTAATTTAAATACAAAGTTCAAAGTTTTTGTTCAAACCGTTATACAACGATATATGTTTTTTTTTAAACTAAAATCTTTCTTTTTTTTGTGCTTTAAAAAATTTTCAGACAAGGAATCATGTCAGTAATCACCATGCAAAAATCAATACCAATACCCTCCACCTCCTCCAGTGGATATTCCCTGGATAGGTCTACTACCGCAGTGTTCCAAAATTCTACTAGCGTGAATAATGTGAGCTTAGCCCAAAGTGTTCCCACCAAAAGCCAAACCTTTCCAACTAGTGGAAAAATCATTTCCCGATGCCTCTTCGGACCTCCGGATCCACAAGAATGTAAAAGTCTTGCAAGCTCTGTAGAAAACAAGATAACTCTCGAGTTTGGAGATCGTTTCAACTTTGACGTGAGCAGTGGAGAGCCAATATTTCCTCCAGCAGCCAAGAAAATGAAGCTGTCTGTTGAGGACTATTCAGATGACGAGATTTTGTACAAGGAGGGGGATATGATGATGGAAGAAAATCAAAGTGATGATGGCGAGCAGGGTTACTACTGTTGGGCGGAAATGTATGATGATGAGTACATGGCAAGGTGCAATAAACATGCCTTGTTGAATTCCACCATTGGAGCACCCACTCGCGTGGTAGCGGTATCTCTTCTTTTTGCTCCTGTCGTCCTCCCAAGCTTTCCTCTCAGTTATGGCTACACCTCACAAAAATCAAGCGGAGTTTCAAAAATTCGGGAAGGTGGAAAAAGTCAAGTCAGCACCACCACCACTCAATGTCCACGTGACACAATAGCCCCCCAACCTAAGAAGGAGGAGGAGGAAGAAGGAGAAAGGAACAACAATAACAACATCATTATCAGCACCACCAAGTGTGATCTTCCCGTCCTCCCAACCCCCATCCCCACCACCAACACCTCAAGAAAGAAGAAAAGTAATCCCGTCTCCTCCAGCAACAACATGTCGTGCCTCGACTATCCCCACCATCAAAAAAATATTAGGAGTAGTAGTAGTTATGTTCACTGCAAAGCTAAATCCCTGAAAAGATCCATAAAAGCCCGACATCGGTATATCCTCAACAAACTGAACCAACATCGTGTTCCCAAGAGAACAACGGCTATAATTACAGGTAAATTTACATAACCATTTTATTATTATTTTATTTGCTAACATATGAATCCCATTAGCTCCATTTTGTTCCTCTCTTTCCGTCAAATAATCTCTATATTTACCTTAGCAAATAGATAATCTTTGTTTAAAAAAAAAAAGGATTGCGGCATTCCATTCATTTCATGTATATATCCACATTTCATTCTCAATGTCACCATCATCGTCATCATCATCATTCATTCATCATATCATAATCACTGCAATGGCAAGGCCATCATCATCATCATCACCATCCACAAATGTTTACTCAACTCTCGTGCAAATAACAGAAGTTTTTGGCGGTTTTTGCCACATTTTTCTCAGTTGTTGTTCAATTGTGTGTCAGAGCATACGTTGTTTTTGTCGGTTTTTACGCTCATTCTTCTTCTTTTATAACCTAAAGCGTAGAGAAGAAAAAACGGACGAAAACAACATGTGCTGTTGTGCTGATACGCAACGCAACGTGACGAACTGAAGAAAACCCTTTTTATTCTGCGTAGCAAAATAATATCTTGGTTGTTGTTTGTTATTCTCTCTATTCACCACGTAATACTTTTTTTTTACTACTGCGTCTCACACACCACAAAACTCTTACTCTCAAGTCGTTTTGACTTGACTCAATGCTTTTTATGGGCATGTTAAATTCGTTAAACTACAACCATCGTCAAAATAATATCCTGTATACAGAAGAAAAAAAAATGTGTATGCTTTTTGTTCTCTCTCTGGTGGAGGACCAAGTCAAGTCATCAAGTCATTTACTCAAACACATCCCAAAATTACATCCATCATCCAGGCAGCCATACAACAACGACAATAAATATTATCGTTTCCTTTGCCATTTCCATTTTTTTTAAAATGAAAGGATAATAAAAGAAAGACAGATAAAAAAATTAATACTTATAGGTTGGGAGTAGCATAGCATATCAGTCTGTTCTCTCGTGTATTTACAAGTACTACACTGGTTTTAGTACGCATGTCTTGTGCAATAATAATAATAACTCAACAATATGTTAAACTTATGGATCATGATGAATACTTGATCATGTACATTTGCCAATTCACATGTGTACATATTTGAAGTATGAATAGGTTTACATAAAAAAAATATTTGTTTAAGAACGACATTCCTACAACATTAGCAACAACAACAACAGCATCCCAAATTCTTTTATCAGTAATGTCACATTTTTAGTAGGTATTATTATTACCATATATTATTATTGCTTTGCCACTTGATCAAATATTATGCTTCTTATTTTTCTGCATTTTTTAAAATTGTCCTGGGCTATTCCAAAAGAAAAATAGAAAAAAAATCCTTCTTCCAAATACCATTGTTATTCTTATTATTTATTATCTTTCTGTTATTTTTATATGTTTGCACACGGCACACATTTTACGTTTCTTTTTTTTCTTGTGTGATATCACACACGACTCACATTTTGTCCAATTAGTAATGCTATATATTTTTTTGCAAGCTCAATATATCTCTTGTATACATATATCCATGCTCCTGCTATTACTACCACTGAGTGGACAAGTGGGCATTGTTCCTCTATTATCATAGCTGTACACAACATTTTTTGCAAAGAAGCACTACTGGCCTACATTTTGCCGCCTTATTTTTTGCTCTTTTATCTTCCAAGCAACATAAACAGCGTGCAACAGAAGGTATTTTTAATCTTTTTACACAATTGACTTGAGAAGAAGAAGAAGAAGAAGAAGAAATAAGTAAGTTTTTCCTTGAAAGAAAAATCTATAGGGAAAAAATTTATGTAATGTGTTGTGATGTGGAATGGAATGGAATGGAATGCATGTGTGTGTGTGTGCATGCAAGCAAAGCTGCCTTGTTCACAGAAAAAACTTTGTGATGATGATGATGATCAAGTTGATTTGAAATGAGCAGGGATGATGCTGATGATGTTTGCATTTGCACAATAAAATTGGGTACATGTATAAAAGATATGTATGTGAAATGAAACTGGCTTGGCGTCTTTTGCTTCACTCTTCAAACACACATTGCATTCCATTTTTATACAACATACCTGTGATCTGTTTATCATGTAAATATTTTCCAGGTGTTTCGTCACAAAAAAGAGAAGAAGAATCAAGTCAGGTTTTATCCGGCTTGTTTAGTTGGCTTTGCCGCCTAACTTAATAATCGTGATTCTAACACTCTCTCATCTCTGATCATTCTAATCTTCTTTTTTTTTTGCTACCTTGTCCCACAGACCTATTAAAGTTTTAAGAGGGTAGTAATAGGATTAGGATTAGTGTATAAAAAAGAGAACAAGGCATGGCATGGCATAATGCATGCATTTTTTTTCTCACATGCATGAATAGTAGCATGGAAAAATCTATTAACTTTATATTAGCAAGTCTAATAGAATAGAGCTCTACTAAATGCCAAACTTGAACAAAAAAAAATGTTTTTCTGCTTCTGGTGCTGCTGCTGGCCACCTGTACCACTTTATTTGTTAAAGTGTTTTTTTTAACTTTCCAGTGAAAGAGTTGCATTCTTTTTTGGGATAGTTTGAATAAAGGAGCGTCCACTAAATACGTTATCCAAATTACCAAGCTAATTTAAGTTTTTTTGTCTACTTATCAAAAATAGGCAATTATTAATTATCCTTAATATTTTACTGGTATTGTGTGGTCATATTATTAAGAAATAAATTACCATGTTGATCCTCCCAACCACTTGATAAATGATGTGACGTGGCATATGAACGATTCCATAATGTGTATTTTTTCCCTTGAAACCCTATTCCAATGAAATATGAATGGGTTTGGATGGTTGTGTGGTTGGTGAGTAGTATAGTTGTGAGTTGTGAGGCAAGAGAAATAAAAAGAGCATGCTTGCACATGAGTCACATGGCATGGCAAGCATCGTGGAGTGTGGAATAATAATTTTTACGAGAAGGAGCTGTCGTCATCGTCGTAGTAAACAAGATTTGGAGGGAAACGACTTTTGCGTGTTTTTTTTCTCTCTTTTTCTTTGCCTTTTGCTACTTTTATTGTTTGAAGAAGATGAGGAGGACTATGCACGAAGAAGAAACATAGAGAATCTTTTATCTTCTTTTGTTGTACGTCTTTTTACAGCTTTGTTTATTCTTCTTCTTGGTTTTTGGCGTCTTTTACTCTTTCTTCTTCTTTGAGATTAGTTCCATGCATCATGCCTGCCGTGTGTGGTGTTTGTGTGGGTTTTTTTTACGTATTAGCCAAAATTAGAAAAGAAAACAAGTACAACTCACTTGAGTCACTCAAGTGGTGAAGCACAGAGCATCCGCATTTCTGAGAAAAGTGTGATGATTGCTATAAATAATATGTTCCTTTACACTTATTATTATTATTATTATGATCTCTGTCGGGTTTTTTTCTCATTTGGATGCAATTAATTTTAATTTGCCTTGACTAGACCAGTATTGCATCATCGTTTTGAAATATAAATAGGTATCTTATTCGAAATTACAAATAATTACGTGAGTATTTTTTTGTGCAAAAATTTTTTCCCAGTTATATAAAAAAAAATATATTTTATCTCATTTTCTCTGATGGATGTATGTATACACCACATATTATAGTTTGTATATTATGCATTGAATAAATATTGAATTTCTAAAGCGTTTCTACTTTTAACTAGAAAAAAAACTAGAAACTATAATCTTTTACCAAGATGCACCAGCTGTCCCCACTTGAAAATGTATTTTTCTCGGTATTAAAGTAACCATCATAAAAAAGGATTTTTTTTGCTCTCTTGCTCATTTGCCTCTTGATATATTCAACTGCATCTGCTGCTGCTGCTGCTGCTGCTGCATCCAAAATCCAAATAATGCAATGAATACAAAATACACACAACTTACATTTTTATTATTATTATTATTATTATTATTATTAGTATGCAGTATTATTATTATTGACTCTTTTTTAAACGCAAGTGCAGCAAAACATATTGGTGGTGATGATGATGATGATGATAATGAAAGCAAGTTTGAGGTTGTGGAAATAAAAGATGATGATGATGAGGAATGCATGTGTGTAGACCTTGAGCCAGACCTTGAAACAAGTTAAAGTAGGCAAACACGAGCAGATATATGATATTATAATGTTACACGACTGCAAATGATGATGATGAGTGTGGCGACGACGGTAAATTGTAAAGTCAAGTCAAATAGTGTGTATATTATCATTATTATTATATGCAGAGAGAATAATATTATATGTCACAAGAATACTATTATATGTGCATATATAACATTTAACATGTATGTTGCTGTGCATATGTACTATGTACCAGGGAACCAGACTATTTGACAAAAAAGAAAAAGAAAAGAAAAGGAGAACCGGCTTTTTAGACAAATATATATAAAGCACTTTTTTCTCTTCTTCCTTTGTTTTAATTTGTGTATGTTAACATACAATTATTGTATGTATTGTTGAATTGTGCATTCAATTTTTTTCATTAGGAAAATAATAATATTCAGGGCTAAAATTAATAATGACATTTTAATGATCGATATAATCAAAAAAAAATTAATTCAATTATAAAATTCCACCAAGCTTTAAAAAAAAGATTGAAATTAATTGTTGTTTTTTTTTCTCTGTTTTTTTTTTCTAGACTACTTGCAAGTGCGAAGGATGAAGAGCCACCATCAATCAACTTTGAAGGAGAAGAAGAAGCCGTGAATAATATTGTAAAACTACAAACAACAAACTATATTCATGATTCCTAGTTTTGTTCTGGTTTTGGATCATTATTGTCATTTTTTTTTTCTTGGATCGTTGGATAAAAAAATATATATATGGAGTATGCAGCAATATAAGAAAGGATAATATTATTATTATTAATATGATTGATTATGTTATGCTATGTGAAATGTCTTATCATCATGATAACTTAATTTAATAGTGCTTTAAAAGTCAAAAAATATAATTATGATAATTATCTAGTTAACAATTAACAAATTTCAGAAAAGTAGCAGTTAAGATGTGAGAGTTGAGTGGTAGATTTTGAAGTTTTGTCTCATTATTATATATTAACCTTAAACAATTCAGAGTTTATTTTTTAGTTACTATTATTATTATTATTATTATTAATTAGTAGTATTATCGTTATCAGCTTTAAAAAATAAATATTATTAGCTGTGTATAGATATAAAAAATAGAGAGTAAAGAAATATATTTTATAAAGTTAAAGTAAAGTGATACAATTGTAATTATAAATACAAAAAATGTAAAAAATTATACATGATCTAGATATTAAGTAATTGTGACAATTAGTTTCAAAGAAATACATCTTCCATTCATACTGTTTTAAGCTTTGAACACATCTTTTTCTTTAAATAAAAGTTTATTTTTTTCGTTTTTTCCCTGTCAACACAAAAAATATGATGTTAATTGATTTTTAGTCATTATTTTGGCATATTTGGTATTCATTCTAGTTGGTAGTCAAGTAAAAATGATATGCATGGGTATATAGAATTTTTTCAAATTAAAATAGTTGAAGAATTAAATTACATTATTATTATATTGTCAAATAGGTAGGTATTACATTTCCTGTCATTACATGGCATGTTATTATGGCAGAAGATTCGTCTTTTTTTAATAGAAGCAAAAAATGAGCACGCTTCCGTCTGGAATCGAAACTTGGGCCTCTGGAGTGACAATGTTTTTAAAACCGAAATTATATCGTACGCGTGTGCGGTGGTGGTGGGAGGGAGTTGTAGTTTGTAGTAGTAATACTGGTAGTATTATAGTTTGTAGTATGTAGGCACGATGTTATGTCGGCGTCTTTCGTATTATTTTTTTGGCATGTTTTGATTTTACATATTGGTTAAATATTCTGTAAAACACATTTACACGTATGGCAGGTTGGCAGGCTAGAATTACACATATTATTATGATGTGTCATATATTACATTTAATTATGAAAACAACAAGCTATCATTATATTTTCTAATAATCATAAAAAGTAATGTTTTGACAATTTGACAATGGCAACGTGACATGTGCCGATATGCCTATAAATTGCACCTGCACAAAATTAAATGGGTCAAATGTTACTAAAAATATCCAAGTTTTTAATTGGTAATTGGTAAAACAAAGAATGTTCAAACTATTTATAATACTTTATTTTATTGCATTGTTATTTGTTTGGTACTATAGCTTTGCATGAAAGTAGTTTAGTTAGCAGGGGAAAAGATTTGGTTTCGCTGAAGAATGTTATGATACATAATATTATCCATAAGTAAATTATTTCAGTTTTCTGAAGAATATTTTTTGCGTTAAAAAATGTTATCTCAAAATGTGGAAGGAAGCAGTGATTCCAATAATAATGGGACCACAACAAGGTAAAAAGACGAAATATAATTGAATTTTTATAAACTCTAATTTTTTTGTAAAAACTAAATTTATTTTTGGTTCATTTCAGCTTCGCTGGTGCTGGTCATGAGTATGAGTCGTCACTGTTGCAAGCAACAACCATTCCAGCTGAGCAGCAACCAGCAAGCATATTCGATGACATACGTGTCCACAATGTCAACTGCCCTTATTACTTGCTGACCAAGCAAAAGGATAATCTTGTATCGGACTCTGAAATGCATTCCGAGCTGGTGGCTCACTACCTGAGCAAGTGGAACGCTACAGCGGCCAACGGTAGCTATATGGTGGCGAGGGCAATGGCTTACTCCAACCAGGCTCTTGCCAGTGGGGAGATTCGAGACTATTTGGACTCTCAAAGAAAAATATTTGATAAGATGCGTCAACTGGAGCTCCAGAATTGTCAGTGTCGTACAGCTGGGATAAGATGTGTTCCATCATTGAGCTCAATGCCGGCACCGATCTCATTTCCAGTAGCACCAGTAGTAGTGTCAATGTCGACACCAGTGCTAGTACCGGCACCAGCATCTCTGCCATCAGTACCAGTGGTCTCAATGGGAGCACCAACCTTGGTCCTGATCCAGCCTCCTGGAGAAGAACTGGATCAACAGCAAATGCCCATATTGATTTCCATCAAAGACGAGGGAGAGGAAGTTGGCGTGGACTATGGAAATTTTCTCGACGATACTGTTTTGTCCCCAGATCCATTCTTGTTTGTAGGTGGCGATGGAGCTGGAGAAGAGCAGATTGCGAGACAGGAACATCTGGAGTAAACATCCATTAATTATCTGTCTCTAACAATATTTGTAATCATTGTAATACAACAACATGTGTAATTTATTTTAAAATGCGAGGGGGAAGACAGGAATCTACAATTTAAAAAATGTCCTTGTATTTGAACAAGTATAATAAACCTACATTACGTATATGGTAAAATTTATCCAATGTTTCATAAAGCCCATTAATATTGCATAGGTACATATACTTAAAATCTTTGAAAGATGTCTTCATATAATTGATCATCATCATCATCATGTCTTGTTATTTGTGATGTTATCCCAATTAGGTATAGTCATATGTCTATCGCATGGGTTATTATTATGTACAAATGAAATCCTCATTTTTTTTTTAAATTCCTACTCTATTGTAACTATTTTGTATTACATACAACATAGATAATATTAATATCATATTAATATTATGTACATGTTTTCCTGTTCAACCTAACCAAATATTCAATGGACAAAATATTAATTGTGTTTTTTTTTAGACAAAGGCATTGTTTTCTTCTTCTTTGAATTGTCAACCTAATACGATGAACCTCTGTAAAAAGTTTCACAAGAAATGTAGGACGATAAAGCAAGGAGTCCAAATGTACGTGTATATTAAAAAAACTTAAATATTTTGATGTGGAAAATTTAAGTATTAATATTTCTTTTTAGACAAAATGACAAAACTTGTACCATTTTCTGTTGTAATATATATTATTATACTAATTACATTATCATGCGTATTTTTGGCGAATAATGTTTCCGCAAACAACGACAAGCCAAGTGACCATCATCCAATGATCCTCTTTCGTCAATTTTTTGACGAACGAAAGAATTCCAAGCTGAGGGGCACATATGGAACTGGCTATCGATTCGACCAATCCTGTTCCATGTCAGAAGACTTACACAAAGAAATTTTGGGGTATAAGGATGTCGTCCAAAAAATATTGGATGCCGCCATGAAGGGGAAATTCAAGGGCAAATCTTACGATGAGCTGGCAATGTTTGTGGACCTTTTTCCCAATCGAGTCCCTGGGGGAGATGTGATGGAAAAAGCCATGTCATTTTTGAACGAAAGAATGGCCGATATTGAATTAACAAATTTACATGAGGAGGGGGATAAAACACCTGAGTGGTCCAGGTAAATTAGCAATTCCACTTTAATTGCTTAAAAATTATTTAAATTTAAAAAAAAATCATAATTTTTGGATGTTAATAATATTTATTTCAGAGGGGAGGAATCAGCATCAATTGTCAATCCGGTGGACATGCCGCTGAACATACGTGGCTTGAGCATGAGTGTGGAA